>BAUE01094632.1:0-12097 GCA_000787875.1 Solanum virginianum | reverse complement strand
CGAGTCACACTCCTAACTTATTTGGTACTAAGTCAAAATCCCACGGAAACGGACAATGCATAATCAAAATAATCAAAACTTAATTTAGTTAGAAAGTCTTAACTTGTCAAAAGAAAATCATATTCAGACTTGCACTTAGAATAACTCGTGAACAAAGATTCAAAATGAAACTGAATGAGTCTTAACTCACCCAATATCATTTCATATTTGTATTTACTTATTCTTGTCCAAAATCATAAATTCCCGCTATGCCATGAAAGCCAAATATCCAAAATTTATAACTCAACTTAAATCACATTGGGGACTGGTTTAATAACCCTAAAATCACAAATTTGATATTAAACAGAGTTACAATAATGATAGGAATATTTTAGGATAAAAATCATAATAACTCATTTGTGGTTCTAAGACTTGAAAATATAGGTTACCTTAAATAATGTAAACCTGAAATGCTTGAATTAAATTATGTAAAGGCTTGATAAATAATCATAAATAATCATAAAATGTATGAATAACCATAATTTAAGCAAATATCAATTAGTATGCAATTATACATAAATCATAGATTGAAAATTTATAATTTAAAATTTAGTTTTCCGAAGGGGACTTCTTGGTTGAAAGAAACCAAGAATCAAACCCACATACCTTGCTTAATTAGCCTTGAAGATGAAGAAATTTGATGGAGATCTTGGAGAATTTCTTGAATACTTAGCCTAAGTGCTGATAGAGCTTGGGAGAGTAATGTAGGTTGAGGGATTTGGTTTCTTTGAAGAGTGATCTAGAGACTAAGTAGACAGGAGGTATTTATGCTAATTTTTAGGGGGTTATAAGTGTCATTTTATCACTAAAAAGTGGTCAAAACATGTAGGGGGAAGGGGCAAGACGTTTCTTCTTTGGTTTTAAAGTCTTGGTAGGTAAATGATAGTTACACCTACCTTCACATTTTTGGTATATAGTGATGTCATGGATGACATCAAGAGGAAGAATGATGTTATGGATGAAGTCAAGAGGAAGAGTTTACTCCCCAAGTCATTGCTAAGGCATGCCAAAGGCTGCCCATGCAATAATATCAAAAGAATTACTCCCAAACAAGTCAATTATGCAACCTTTACAAACAGCTTCATTTCAAATAATTTTCAACGTAAACCAAACTTCACCTTTAGCCTTAATGTCACATAACATTACCCTAAAATATTATATCAAGGTTATACAAAGCAACCACCCTTCCAAGTCTAGCTCATCAATCATATAACTAAACTAAGCTAATCATTGAGATACCTTCGTATCAAATTTTACTTAACTCAATCAGAATCCACTTCAACATTATGTTTATGCAAGTATTGGCTTAAAAATACCTGGTACATTACAAATCGGTCTTGGTTTGGCATCCTTCTTGGCCATCAAATACTTGAGCGTTGCATGGTACATATGTACTATCACTTTGGCTCCTAACAAGTATAATCAAAATTTCTCGAATACAAAGACCAATGCAAGCAACTCTTGTTTCGTTTTCGTATAGTTTTTCTGGGCTACATTCAGTGTTTTACTAGCATAGTAGATAGGATGTAGGACTTTCTCCTTGCGCTATCCCAGGACTATACCTAATGCAACCCCACTAGTATCACACATTAGTTCAAAGGGCTTTGACCAATTCGGAGCCACAATAATCAGCGTTGAAGTCAACCTACTCTTCAATTCTTCAAAAGCTTGCATACAGGCATCATCAAACACAAGTTTGGCATCTTTCTCTAACAATTTGTACAAAGAATGTAAATTTTTGGAGAAATCTTTTATGAAGCATCGATAAAATCCTGCATGGCTGCATGGCCCAAGAAGCTCCTAACACCTTTTACTGAGATCAGCGGTGGAAATTTATCGATCACTTCAATTTTAACTCTATCAACCTCAATACCTTTACCCAAAATTCTATGACCCAGGACAATACCTTCTTTGACCATGAAGTGACATTTCTCCCAATTCAGCACAAAGTGACTTTCCACATATCTTTGCCAAACATCATGCAAATATACCAAACAGTCTTCAAATGATTGACCAACCACACTGAAATCATCCATAAACACCTCAATAGTGCTCTCCATAATGTCTGAGAAAATAGACATCATGCATTTTTGAAATGTAGTCAGAGCATTACACAATCCAAATGACATTCTTTTAAATGTGAATGTGCTATAAGGACATATGAACATGGATTTCTCTTGATCCTCCGGCGCAATGACAGTTTGATTATACCTAGAATATCCATCAAGGAAACACTACTAACTCTTTTCTACAAGTCTATCAATCATCTAATCCATGAACGGTATAGGGAAATGGTCTTTTTCTGTTAAAGCATTAAGCTTTCTGTAATCCATACACACCCTTCATCCGATAATTGGTCGCATGAAAATCAATTCATTTTTAGCATTTGGCACTACTCTGGTACCCCACTTTTTTGGAACACACTGAACGGGGCTGATCCATTCACTGTCGGCAATAAGATAGATTACTCCTATATCCAATCACTTGATAATTTCTTTCTGAACGATCTCTTAAATTGGAGGATTCAAACTTCTCTGATGCTCAATGCTAGGCTTGTAGTCTTTGACTAGCTGAATTTTGTGAGTGCATATTCCCGGAGGGATACCAATTATATCTGCAATAGTCCACCCAATCGCCCTTTTGAATTGTTTGAGTACTGATATAAGAGTCTCTGCTTGTTCCTCACTCAAGTCAGAAGCAATGATGACTGGCAATGTATTATCCTCTCCCAAATATGTATATTTTAGGTGTGATGGGAGGTCCTTCAATTCTAATTCTGGCAAGACCTCTATGGAAGGTTTTGTGGGTTGGATTTCCCTATTTTTCAGATCTAGTTCCAACTTGGTCTGATGCCTAGGGCCAAATGATACCCCGAGAGCATTCACCGTCTCCTCATAATTTGGGATGCCGTCACCCTTAAAATTCATCAACACTATTTCCAAAGTATCAATTCCTAGCCGTAGCTCGTCCAGGACCTCTGATTCATCCTCATCAAAAGTTTTAATCACCGAAACTACCTAAAACTCATAGTCCTTCCTGTCTTGTTGACAAACCTGAAACACAACTGCTTTTTCACCAAACCTGAATGTGAGTAGCCCTTTTTCCATATCAACTAGCGTGCGACCTATGGCTAAGAAAGGCCTTCCCAAAATAATAGGAACTGCAAAATCAACCTCACAGTCAAGTATAACAAAATCTGCAGGAAATATAAATTTATCTACCTTTACCAACACATCATAATGTATTCCCACAGGTTTCTTGATTGTTCTGTCCGCCATTAGCAACTGCATCTTTGTAGGAATAGGGTTGCCCAAACTAAGACTTTTGAAGATGGCAAGAGTCATCAAATTGATGCTAGCACCTAGATCACATAGTTCTTTGGAAAATGCAAGTTCCCCGATAGTGCATGGTACAGTGAAGGCACCTGGGTCTTCATATTTCTGAACCAATGACTTTGTGGTGATGGCATTGCAACATTGAAAACTTTAGGAGAGATCTTGGCTAACTGTTTACTTCTTCTTGACTAGATCTTTCATCCATCTTGCATAACCCAGCATCCTCTCTAAAGCTTCAATCAAGGGAATGTTCATCGATAATTTCATAAGTATCGCTAGAAAATGCTCAAACTTACCGTCCTCATCTTTTTTCTTAAGCCTTTGAGGAAAATGTGGAGGAGGTCTATGGAAAGTCTTATACCTCCTACATTGGTCCTTTTCTTCATTCATGTTAGCTTCCTCACAAACACACCTTTTGTGACTTTCATCAACAACCATCGACATTGAGGGATCTATGGTGCTTTTTCTACTTCTTGTCATGACCTCTATGTGATGCCCATCATTCTTTAGATTTTTAAACATATTAGTTGGCAAAGTACCCTTTTGGCTTTCATTCAAATAAGAAGACACTTGACCAAATTGTTGCTCCAATTGTTTGATGGCCATCGAATGAGACTCTATTTTTTAATTTATGCTTGAAATATCCGATTTCATCACTTTTAAATTCTCATCTTAATGGTCGGCTTTCTTCAACAACTTGTCAAATATTTTCTCAATCCTAGAATTGCTAGACTAGCATCACAAATTGTGGGGAGGCATATAGGGACCATTTCTATAACCATCTCTTCGCTCCCACTTGGCCTCCGATATTCTTTTCCTTTCATAACCACAATGGTTATCTCTATACGTGCCCTCATGATTGTAGTTCCAACCTTGATTTCCAGAACCTTACCTCTAATAGTCCGTGTTAGACCCTTGGGGGTTGTTTCAGAAATCCACCAATTGGTTACTCACAATGCAAGCATCTTCATCAAAGAATGATTCTTCATACATAGGTTCCTTAGGAGATTAGTGAGTCATTGCATGAACACTCACTTGGTTTTGCTTCAACATCAAGTCCATAGTTGTGCGAAGTTGAGCAAGTTGTTGCATAATCTCTTCATTGACCTTAGCTTGCTCATTGTTGGTGTTCACTACACAAGAAATTTTAGTTGCACCTCTCTCTCTCTTTGACCCCATGCTCTATTTGTTTTAACCACTTGCTCTATTCATTCAGTAATTTGTGCAAAAGGTTGATCAAGAAACATGTCTCTTATGATTATATCGGAACAAGATTGACTATTCTCAATAAGAGCCCAATAAAAGATCTCAACTAAGGCATCATCAAAAATTTTGTGGTCCCGAACCATTCTCAAACACTTGGTGAACCATTCCCACGTAGTACTAATTGAATTACCTGGCAATTGCTCAAAATTGTTTATTTGATCTTTGAGTTCGAGCTTTTTGGACCTAAAAAAATACCTATCTAAAAAGGCTCTTTAGAGCTCAGTCCAACTAGTGATCGAACTTTGTGAAAGCTCTGATAACCAAATCACCGCATTTCCAATCAGATATAGAGGAAACACTCTCAAACTAACTGCATCCATCGAAAGATTTTGTGTATCCATCATACTCTTGTAAACAAATGCAACATTATGGAGATGACTGTGTGATCCTTTGAAGGTAGCCCCGTAAATAAACCATGATTTTCAAGCATTTGTAGGAGACCACTAGACATAGTGAACTTAGTATCGGTCGGTAATAGTGGCAATACTATAGCTCCAGTAATATCCATCGCCACAAGGTTTAACCTATATTAATTCCATCCATATGCATTTTCATTAAAAGCCCTATGGTATAGCCTATTCTCCCTTTGAGGTGGGTTTTCATCTCTACCCACATCTTTCTCATGTTGACCAATGGCTTCATCAATCATGATATCTTTATTTTCTTGAGTCATTCTTCTTGCAATTTGATGGATCTCAAAGTTAATTGGAACTAAGGTATTGGGTTGGCTCCTTGTGTTGGGCATACAAACCTAGTATGCCCTGCAAACAAAACTAAATAACAAAAACAAAAATAAAAATAAAATACAAGAGAATCTAGAAATTAATACTTGAACTAATCACTAGTGAAATCAAGTCAAGAAACCTAGTTGTATTCCTCGGCAATGACGCCATAAATTTTGATATTCATGCTCCAACAGTAAAGCAATCGCTATAAAGTATAAACCTAACTAGAGGATAGGGTCAAATCCACAGGGAATACGGGCTTGACCATATTGTCTCACCAACAATTACTTCAAGTATCAATCAACTATATTCTCTAGAATGGGGGGAGGGGGTGGATTTTGCTATTCGAAGTGAAGAAAAATAAAAACACTACACTACTAAAGCAAAGAGACAGTCAATTTTAGGGACAACTTGGAAATTTTATTCCCCATGATTCATTAACTCAAATACCTCGGATAATGTCAATCTAATTGAGACATTACATGCAAGATGGTAACTTAGGTTCTTTCAGCCCTCTTGTAAAGGTGAAGGTCAAATTTCACCATGGCGCTTGGTCCGCAATCATGGTGTGTCAACTAACCATTATTCATTGTCCCAGTCAACCTCTCTTTGGTCATGTTTGGTTGATTAGACGAGAACACATCAATTGAATCCTATCATCTATTTCTTTTTCCTATTTATCACTACCTTGGTCGGGATCATGATACTAGGCAGGGTTTGGTGTTGGCCACCACCAAAACACATTCAAAATGAAAGAAATTAGACAATACATGCAAATACCCAATTAAAGAAATACAAACAATCCAGGTTATTTAAAGTCAACTCTTTATGGTTCTCATAACCCCAAGTTGTGGGGGTTTAGCTACTCATGGCTAGGGCAAAATCACAAACAATGAATAAAATAAACATGATTGAGAGATTACCCAAAAACTATGAAGAAGAAAACCTCCTTGATGTTGAAACCATAAGCTTGCAATAATGTAGTTTGATTACAAGTGATTTCAAATCCCCAAATTGGGTCTTTAAGAATAAAAAAACTAAAATATCTGCACTAAACCCTAAGAATCTCTCTATATTCTCTATTCAAATCTGCAAAATGTGTCTCCTTTCAAAAACTCTATCATAAACTATTTATACTAAAAAGACCCTTAAAATAAAATAAAAAATCCAGTTGGCAGTAGATACGGCTCGTACACAAGTCAGTAGCATTTGTTGAATTGTTAGATTTTTTCTTCTTCATGAACTTTTCATGCTTTGTCATTATTTTCTTGAACCTGCGAGCTAGATATGTTATGTATTCATCTTCTTTACTATCATCACTTGGAGGGGTGACCTATGAGTTGTAATCGTGCTTTCATAGTCAGCACTTAGCATTTTGAACTTGATTGCTATGATCCATTGCTATGAATCATTGCTTCGTCTAGACTCATAAGGTCTTCTCATAGTCTATATTTACAGTTCTTGGTTCAATTCTCAACCTCTCTGGAAATTGCTATGAAACTCACCTCTATGAGTCATATTGAGACCTACAACTTGTAGGTTGGTCTCATATAGCTGACCTTCACTTCTCAGATTTCTTATTTTTGCTCTCTAGAAATTGCTACGAGGACACCCTATGACTTGTAGCTTGGGCTACACTCGTAGGGTGGCTCGTATGTCCTGAACTTCATCAAAATCTACAATTTTCTCCCAAAATAATCTCAACCTGTATTTTCTGCACAAATAACACAAAAACACATAAAAATCATAAAATGTTGCATGAAGAACTTACAAAATTGCTTGTTTTAGGCATCAAATATCTTATATTTTGACAACACATCAGTATTGCAAATACTTTTTAATTCTTTCAATACCAATAATGTAGCTCCTTTTTCGTTATCAAAAAAGTCATCTCCACCTTAAAGAGCCTTAAGTGAGAAAAAACTTTCCAACATTTCCTATTATGTGCTTTGAGCATCCATTATCTATATACCAACATTGACTACTTCTTGCTTCACTCACCTACACACGAATCACTTGTTAGACTTACAAACCCATTTAAGCTTGAGTCACAATAAGAAGATAAAGGGATAATAAGTGAGCTTCTTTCCATTAAGGGAGAATAATTTTGTTTACATTAGAATATTTTTAGATTATGAACTAGGACCATGTCTAACTTTCGGCTGCTTGTTCTATTTAAAATACTTGGAAAAACTTTCTTCAGCTATTTTTCAGGCTGGACAATCTCTTTTGAGATACACATTTATACCATAATTAGTACATAGCAAATTATTAAATACAGTGACATATTTGCTGTGAAGATTGTACGAAGGGTCTTTCTTCATATAACCAAAACTCTTTCTACTGTTGTATTTCTAATCGGTGAGACTCTCTAGAATACTTTAAGATGTGGTCTACATGAGTAATTTGTTCTATTCTTTTTTTAGCTCTGACCAAGTCACTTTCTAAAATAGCATTTCTTTCTAGAGCCAAAGTCATCTTTAGTTCAGTAGTTTTTAACTTGTCTTCCAATTCAAGATGCAAACTACTAATTTCATCTTTACCTTTTAGATATTTAATGGACTCTTTCATTAATTTTTCTTTCAGATTTATATTTTGTGACTCTAGAATGATCATTTTTCTTCCATCTTAGATATTTGAGCTACTAAAAGAATTTTTTCATCTTGAAAAATGTTTAGACTATTGTTCAATTTTTTTTAATTTGTTAACTCATTGAAAGAATCAATCAACACAGCAATCAATTTTTTCAACTTTTTAGCAGAATACACTTTGAGATTTCATCTAAGATCAGTAAGTGTTACTTATTCATCACCTTCATCATCTAATTTTTCTATAAAATGTAAACACTAAATTGAAAACATCTTCCTCATCTTTGATAGCTAGCATAGACGCATCTTCAGGATATTTAAATTCCTCTGATCCACTTGAGGAATTTCTCCAAACTGCTAGAGATTTCTTTACTGTTAGATCTACTGCACCACTTCTTTTGAACTTGTTAGGGACCTGATCTCTCTTCTTGTCTTTGTTACCTCTGGACTTGACATGGTCCGTGTACTCTAATTTGTACATGGGGACAATTTCTACTGAAATGTCCTGACTTTTCATATTTGTGACACAAGTCAGTAGCATTTGTTGAATTGTTAGATTTTTTCTTCTTCATGAACTTTTCATGCTTTGTCATTATTTTCTTGAACCTGCGAGCTAGATATGTTATGTATTCATCTTCTTTACTATCATCACTTGGAGTAGCTTTGAGAGTCAGAGATTTGTCTTTCTCCATATCTTTCTTAGAGGTATCTTGTTTCTTGTTGAGCTTATGAGTTTGAAGATTGCCAGTCCACTCATTCATAATAAGAGTTTTCAGGCCTTTTATTTCAATAATGTCATCCACTTTGCTTTCCCCAGATTTTGAAGCACTTTAAGAATTTTTCTGACTTACTTGCTTGAGTGATAGGTTCTCCTAAACACCTTAATTCTTTTATGATGCGGGTGAGTTTGGTATACATTTCTTAAATAGATTTGATTTCTTTTTTGGTGAAATTTTCATATTAAGTTGACTCCTTCACTTGGATAGTATCTTCATGCGATTTCTTTTGTTGATCATATGAAAATATTATGTTATGTTCGTCAGGTCCTATATCATACACGAACAACTTCTTTGCCTTGTTATTCTTCTCCACCTTCTCTTATTAGCTTCATTATATTCTCTTCAAGTGTTATGGAATGAGTCTGATAATCTCTCATTCTTTCATTTTATTCATAGGAATATGTGGTCCATCTAGAACAATGTCCCACAAGTCACTATCTTTAGCCATGATAAAGTCAAGCATTTTTTTCTTTCACCATCCATAAAATTGATCATTAAAATGAGGAGGTCTGATTGTAGATTGTTCTTCTTCCAAATTATTAGGAGCAACCATATTGCTATAGGATCCTCTCTATGTGTTATCCTTATAGAGAGTCTAAGCTCCGATACCAATTATCTGTATCCTCTCATGAATAACACTTGATCAGGCCCCTAAACAAAGTAAGAACAAAAAGTAAAACAATACACGAGATTTACGTGAAAACCTTCTTGCTAAAGGGAGAAAAAATCATGACTATCACACAGGATTTCAACTCAACTTTATTATCATCAAGAAGTAACAAATAATTACAAACTCTTGCAATCTGGATTAACGTCTTAATCTCTTTCCCGTTGCTATGCAAATTGAGTTGGTCAAGCACCTAAGTAATAACTCTGCAGCCTACTAAACTAATCAACTCTGATTAATTTGGACTTCAAGAATCAATATAGCTAATTCTAGCTATATTTTATAGAATCATTAAATAAAATGAGCACGTAACTCCTTTATAGATCAGGACTAGATTTAAAAGATGAGCCCCAAAAAATACAACTATAAATAGCTTAAAACTGTGAAGACATTTTATAGATCCATTGCTGCTTGAAGTTTGTTATTTCGAACAGAGCAATTTTCTTCCTCAATTGTAAAGTGATGAGTGACAAAAAACATAATTATGTCAATGTAGATTAGACATGATATAGGATAACCATGGAATGTTGAAGCAATTCTATTGCCCAAGAGGCTTGAACATTCACCAAAAATAGTTACTGGCAATGTACTATTTCTAGCTGTCACTTTCAGTTGCACGCAAATAATTCTGACATAGAATCAGGTCACATATTAGATCTCATTTTGTCAAATCTTTAAAACTACAGTTTAACAAAACTAAACTTTGACAAATAATTCAAAAGGCAAGACTATCTTCAGTTACTAGATTAACTAAAAATGATATTTAAATAGCTATACTAACATTTATAAAAGAAACACTCATCCAAAAGATCAGGTGGTTGATGTATTATTGTGAAGGAGGTACCTAAGGCTCTCAAACCATTGCCTAGATCACCTCCATTCTCTGAAGAATTAGTGAAATAACAACAAGGTTAGTTTAGAAAGGTTATGATATGTTGAAATAATTGACTCTAGATATTTCAGTTGTTGAGGATTTGGAGCAAATGTCGAGATATGCAAAGTTTATTGACCTCATCATAGAAGAATATTTTGTTGGAAATGCATCCCAAGTCCCACACCATATGAAGAGATAAAAATAAACCTAAATACATAGGTTCAACCCAAACCATTAGTATGAGGCCTTTTGGGAGATGTCCAAAAATAAATTCGTGAGGGTTTGGCCCAAAGTGGACAATATCATACTAATACGATGTTGGGGTCAGGGTACGTGCGGTCCAAGTAAGTGGTATTAAAGCCCCAGTTCGGAGGGCAAGAGTAATGGACCGACGCGTGCAAAGTTCTCTAATTGATGGTGGCCAACAAGAGAAGGACCAGAATAGATCCGCGCAGGGTCTGGGTGTTGTGCAAGAGTGTCAGGTAGAATGGTGTGGCAACTGAACAGGAACGAGAGAGATGTGCGAATGGTGCCTTGTATTGTGCGGAGTCATCGTTGTGCTAACAAGACCGAGATGATCTCCAGGCTAGCGGAGTGAAGGTCTGCGGTAATGCCTTGTGTCAAAAAATTTCCCGATAGGAACAGATGGTTGGGCGACGAATCCCGTGGGTTGTTGCGATGGTACAAGATGGTGGTAGATCCAAAATCGATAATCGCTAGAGGGGAGAGGTCACAGACTTGTGTGGTCCTTGGTTTGAGGGGAGGTTTGTTGGGAATGCATCCCAAGTCCCACACCGTTTGAAGAGAGAAAAATAAACCTAAATAAATAGGTTTAACCCAACCCATTAATATGAGGCCTTTTGGGAGGTGTCCAAAAATAAATTCGTGAAGACTTGGCCAAAAGCGGACAATATCATACTAATATGGAGTTGGGATCAGAGTATGTGCGATCCAAACAGATTTGAGACCTTCAAGATCATAAATCAACAATAGCATTTACACATACTTCGCTTATTGTAAAATATTGATCTTGAGTTTTATAAAATAAGAGCACTACACTTATTTGAACTTCAAACACCACACATTTGAAATAAATTTAAAGTGGATAAAATTAAAATAATATATTAGAGTAATTGGCTTTATCTTGACACTTTTTCAAAAGAAAAATGGTCCTTGCAAACGTAATTTTTACCCTTTTGGTTTTAAATTTATTTATCTGATTTCGACTTGATATTAAGCTTAGAAACGAAAAGAGAACTTTGAATATTCTGATTTTTCGAATAAAAATATAAAAAAGATGTATCAAAATATCATTTATATTGGGGTCTTAACCATCTAAAAGTCTAAGAAAGTCATTTTATTATAATTAAAAATAATATAGCTTTAAATATTTTTTTTATCCTCAATCAAATTATTTACAGCCACGTAAATATCTAAAAGTTGTCTTACACCACAAGTTCAAAACTTTTTAATTTTTTTTAAACATCTCATGTCAAGTCAGACGATGCCATATAAAATCAAATGGAGGGAGCAAATGATAAGTAATAGTACTTCATTTTGGAAGACGTACGAGCGTAAACAATTAATTGTTGATGGAGGATGAATAGAGATCAAATAATTGCACATTTGAGAAAAAAAAGAATATAATTACTTAATAATAAAGGAAAATTATTTGACTTATAAATGTTAATAGTATGATGAATATTCATACTATCGATATACTGAATAATAGGCTTTTATCTTAACACTTTTAAAAAGAACAATGGTCCTTGCTGTTATGAAAATTGTGATTCATGTTGTGGATGTTCCACTATGTAAAGATTA
>BAUE01094637.1:0-12090 GCA_000787875.1 Solanum virginianum | reverse complement strand
CCCTTTCCTCGGGGGCTGCGTTTTATGCCCGCAGGTTCAGATGTGCAGTGTAGCAGGCCTCCAGCTTAGGCCCTCAGTTTGCAGGTTGAAGAGCTCCTTTATTTCAGAGCTACCTTTGGTACACTTACCTGGTTTTACTTTCTTTCTGGATACAACGGGGGCTCTGTCCCGTCTTATGACTTAGTTGTCTGTGTTAGGGGTATGTGGACAGTCTGTGTGTATGGGTCCTATTAGTAAGTCTTTGTATTATGTACCCATGTTGTGTATGTGTGACTTAGCCACCTGTCTGGATATTCTGTATATATGTTATATTTGTTTGGCGGCAGGACCGCAGCGGTGACCTTGTCGGTCCGCATATATATATTTGTCTATGTTTGTTATTCATCTGTTAGTTTGCTGGACTCTTCTATTACAGGTGGCTAGTCAGTATTATAGAGGAAGCTCTACCAAAATTTTGTAAAATACATAGTAACTCATATTGGTATCCGATTTGGTTATGTGTTCTGGACGCCCCAAACGGGTGTTAGTCACGGCCCATAGGTTAGGACGTGATAACTTACTTTTGGAATATGTATTATTTCCTAATGTAAATTGCTTATGATAGCCTCTGAAAGGAAAAATAATCTAGAATGAACATATTCTTGGCAAAAACTATCTTTAGAGACCAGCAAATAAACAATAATAACTAATGGTAGCTTCCTGTGGATGTAATATCGCAGTTGAAAAACACTTTCTTGTGTTTTAACATCTTTTGTAAACCAAATTATTTGTGGTTGTGAGTGTGTACCAAAGAATTGAGAGTCTGCTAGCTATGACTGAAATGATTAAGAAAAGAACCCATGAACTGAATAGGATGGAACTATTAGAACCTGTATTTTTGAGCGTTGGAGCAGTTACGAAAATTTGGGACCTAAGTGTCAAGTTTAGAAAATTTGGAACCAAGGAGGCATTATTGGAAAGTTTGGGGTCAAAGGAGAATAGTTAAAAAAGAAGTATAAGTGTATTTATTTATTTATTTATATACACATGTATATTTATGCAAGACTATCATTTGATTTCTTTTATAAAATGCTCTTCCTAAAAAAAATAAAAAAATCTAGAACTCTTAATTAAGTTGTAGCCCCACTTAAATGTTGTTATATTCCTATTGGGACAAGTGTGAGGGATGGGGACATGTGATAAGTATTAAATATAAGGAAAGCCTTCACTCTTCAAGAACAAATTTCCCAACACTTAGCCATATTTCTAAGAACAAGAAGATATTCCGAGCTGAAGAAACCCATTTCAGGTTACTGTAGCACTTAGTCAAATTTGCGTTTTCAATCTTTCAACTATTTTGATGCAACATGCCTAGTATATTGGGTCCCCCAAGTAGCATGGAAGCGTTGGTTTGTCGAGAAAATACTTCAAAATTCGGTATTGACGATTTGAAGTTCTTAAGGGGTTGACAAGGTATGTTGATTTTCTTTTGGTTTAAGTTAAATTAACAAGAAAATGAAGTTCGTTAGCGAATTAGCGAAGTTATGGACTTAGAAAGGGTTATTGTTGATTATTGGGTTGTTATTGTTGTTGTTGTTGTTGTGGATGAATTGGGGCCGAGATGTATTCCCAGGGTAGTATAGTTTTAGGGGAGGTGCTGGCGAAATTTTTATAAATTTGGGGCAACTTGGGATTTATGGCCCCGTAAAGGATTATAACTAATCATGAACGCTATTGTGATTTTTGTAGACGTTGGATGATATTTGAATTGGTTTGACATTGGGGATAGTTTTACGAAGAACGAAAGGTATGTAAAGCTTTCTGTCTCTTGGCATGATTGAATTCAAAATTGAACATGCAATAAGTCTTAAGAATCCCCATTCCTTGGAATTTTTAGCACAAATATGTTTGATGTTCATTCTTGGCCTTCCCTATGAACAAAGAGCTTCCTACTTAATGTTTTACCTTCAAAACTACATAAATGGGTATGAGTTTGGGAAGAAATAAATTAGTTTGACAAATAAAGGTTCTAATAGCTCCAAAATGCTAATATCGTAAATTGTGAAAGTTGGATAAGTTTGAAACAACATATGTCCTTAACACTTTCAAAAACATAAAGAACTGTAATTTTGACGAATTGCCTTGAAAACTATTCGGAAGCATTTAATAGAGTTTGTAGGATTTAGACTAAGTATGTTTCTTCTAAATTGCCACGACACCTTTTACTTGATGTTTGACAAGTCTAAAAGAATTTAAGACAAACTATGCATTATTTTTGGTTATGAACAATTTACTATTATTTGGAAATTTTTTTATAATAATATGTTATGTGCGAACATGAATGTTGTACTATTCTTTTGAAATTTTTGATAAATAATATTTTGATTTCCAGAAATGAATATTTTGTATATCATTGGAATTATGAAAATGATTTTTGTGCATATTATCCTCACGACTCTACTCGTGCCTATTACGACCTTTCACCGGTTCCCAGGTCAGTTATTCTCGTGCTAGTTATAATGTATATATATTCTGAAGTTGGCTGGATACGGCAGGGTCGGCTCAGCCCAAGGGTTGGCTTCGCCTAGTTTTGTGATATGGTGAGATTGGGCCTTTGGTTTGGTGGGTTCATGCCACATTTACTGTATGACTTGTGAGTGCAGCGGTTTTCCCTGGCTCACTTATCTTACGTCTGTGATTTATATTGGAGATTTTGGGGAATTGAACTTTCTGGTGTGATACTGTGCTATGGCGCGAGTTTGGAGGTCGCCATCGTTCCTATACGTTATGCATTTATTTGAAATTTTGAAAACAAAGAAGTTTGCACATAAGTTTGACTCCTATACCTCTGTTCAGTCTGTTACTTTTATTTACATACTTATCTTCTGCTTTACATATTCGATACATACTTCGTACTGACTCCTTTTGTTCAGGGGCTATATTTTATGCCCGTAGGTACAGACGATCAGAGTAGTGGGCCACTAGCTTAGTATCTCTGTCTACCGTTTAAAGAGCTCCTTTGCTTCAGAGCAACCAGTTGGTATATTTGTTACTTCTTTATTTTGGATTATGTTCATTTGAGGGTATGAGGGGTGCCCTATCCCGTCGTTTGATTTCGTTGGTTTGTATAGAGGTCTGTAGACGCCTGTGAGTATGGGACATGTCAGTTTGTATGTTATGTACGTATATTATGTATGTATGAGATTTGATAGTTTGTACGATTCTATATGTATGTTATGATGTTGGGCGGTTTAACCGCAGCGGTGACCTTGTCGGCCCACGTATATATATATATATATATATATATATATATTTGTGATGTTTGCTAGGACGCTTTTGTATGCAGGTGGGTAGTCAGTAAAATAGAGGAAACTTTGTCAAAATTTCTGTAAATACGTTGGTCATTATAATTGAGATTTGGTTAGTAATTGTGTTTGGGTGCCCCAATCGGGCACTAGTCACAGGCCACGGGGTTGGATCATCACAGAAGTTGTATCAAAGCAGTTAGTCCTTGGACTGCCCATAGATCGTGTCTAGTAAAGTCTTGTTTATCGGTGTGTCGTGCACCACATCAATAAACAGGAGGCTACAAGACACTTAGGATGTTACTCTTTCTCTAATGTTAGATCGTGCGTTAGAACGGTGTTAGTCGGGTGACCCCCCCTTTCTTCTAAAAGTTCTTTTGGTTTCAAATGTGCCTCCGAGAAAGACGTCAGTTGCCCGGAGGAGCAAGTCTTGCAGCTATCTTGCAGGTTACAAGTACAAAGAAGGTACTTACTTCTGGATATGGTTTAGGGATAGGTGCTTTTAATGTGGTGGCCTTTCATCTGAGTTCAGGAATGGTGAAAATTCTGGTAATATATATTCCACACCTGGTATGCCTATGAGTCAGTTGATTATAGCCATCCCTTGTTCCTGAGTCCTGCTGATGTCAGTGAAGTCAATCTGATTTCATTTCAACTTCTAGGAATTGAAAATTTTTGGTTTGTGGAGTAGGTCCATGAAAATGGATTAGTTTGGAAGAAATAAGATTGGTTTTGTTAGTGGAACCAGTACCAAAGTCAGTGTGAGGGTTGAACTAAGGAATCAATGGAAAAGAGTTAATGGATAGTTCTTTCATGGATTCTAAATTCTCTGTCTAAGTGCAACATCTGATACTGGTACGAAACATGTGTGGGAAGATCTAAAATAAAGACTTGATAGAGTTGATGGATTTAGGACAGTCAGTTTACATAAAGGAATTGCCTTACTACAATAAGGAACTGATTCTATCTCAGGCTAGTATTCGAACCTGAAATATCTTTGGGATAAATTTAAAGCTGTAGTACCTCCCCTGAGTGTAATTATGAAAAATTAAAAGGCTTTTTTGATCATCTAATAGGAAAACTAAGCGTACTCTATAGGTGTTAAGGCTAAATGTCAAAAATCTATAACAAGTAGTAGTTTAAGTTTGGGAATCAACTCTATAGTTACTACTGGTATTCCATGGGTGATGTGTTCGAGAAGTGGTAATATTGAATGGCTTAACAGTAAGTTCAAGATGAGTTTTGAAATGGTATGTGAATTTTGTAGGTGGAAAAAGTTATTCTATAGACCAGTACTACAAATCAAAGATGAAAGTCTGTAATGGTGGTTGTAGTGTAGTAAGTGATCAGTTCATCACAAGGAGTTCAACTCTTGAGGCTTCTGGCTTTGAGTGGACTATGGGTTCGATACTAATGTCACTATGTTAGGCAAATGGAAAAAGGTGTTTGATCAATCGATAAAGTAGTAGGAATGTAATAACTAAGTGTGCTAAGGAGTTGCAAGGCTGCACATTCACCAAAAAGCAGTACAATCAAATTCTTCAAATGCTTCAAAAGTATAGTTATGGGAAATTGTCAGTTGATGCAGCCAAGCCAATGCTGCAGGTAAGGCTCTCCTATTTTTTGAAAATAATAAGATTGGGATCATGGCGTAAGAAAAATCTAGTTATATCGTGTCAAAGGTTGGTATGTTTACAAAGAATTCCGTGATAAGAACTATATGTTAAAGACTGGGGTATCTTCCTAATGGTAAGGTTGCTAGTGTTACTCATATGGGAATCCCATTTCTCATCTCCCAAAAGAATTATTACAGATGTATTTCACATCCCAAAAATTCGAGTGCAAACTGTGGTCGATAGGCCAAGTGTCTAAGGAATCAGGGTGCTTAGTTATATTCTTTCTATATTTTAGTGTTTTCTTTTCAGGACCTCTGCACTAGTATGATGAGGGAAATTTGTAAGAAGGATGATGAAAAATATACTTACTACCAAACCAGCTTATTCAAGGATATATTCCTCTTAAGTATTAGGGATAGTGTGTTATTGCATCAACATATTTGATTAACAAAGTACTTAGTAGGGTGCAAAAAAGGGAGTCGTCATGCAAGGCTATGTGGAAAAAAAATTCCGATCTGAGTTATTTAAGAGTTTTAGAATGCTTGTATTTTGCACCTGTCTTGCCTAGGATAGGTAGATTTATATCTAGAGTAAAGAAAGCATGCCTTATAGGATAATAAGAAACCGAAGAAGGGATACAGGTTACTGGGCTTAGGAAACAATTAAATGTGCATTAGTAAAGATGTAGTAATTGTAGAGTATACTTTTTCTTTCAAGAATAGTTCTGCTATTTCATTAAGTGTAATAGAACTTGTACAACAAGATCCCAGTATACTATCTTATTCGTGTAACCATAAAGCTGGATCTAAGAGTCAAGCTGATGGTGATACTGAAGCTAATTTATAATTAATGTCCCCAAAAGATAGTCCTACCTGGGGAACTGCTGGTGTCATAAGAAATTTATCAATATCTGATAATACTAATCATACTAATACACTTGATAGTATGGATAATGAAGAGATTCCTAGGGATGCTAGAAGAATCATCGGAACACTTAAACTACTTTTGTGACATAAAGATTTTGTCGTCTTAAACAAGAAGTCTAACGCTATTTGTTCATGTCCTGTTCATATTTACCTATCATACTCTGACTCAAGTGATACCTACCAGTCTTATATAAGGGTGTTCCCTTTTACTGTGGGACCTTCAATTTTCAAGGAAGCTTCTACTTCTCAACATTTAATGAGTGTAATACAAGCTAGAGTGAATGCCTTAGAACACAGCAAGACCTGGATCATTATTGACCTAACTGTTGGATTTGCAGCAGCTCATGACTGAGGCACTAGTAAAAGCAGGGTATACTCAGAGTCCGCATGATCATTCAATGGTTACTAAGAAAATGGGAGCTGATATAGTGGTATTGACCTATGTAGATGATATACTCTCTCTAAGAAATAACAGTTAGTTGATACAAGACGCGAAATATGCATTACATAACAACTACAGTAGGAAAGACCTTGGAAATCTTAGGCTTTTTTTTTGGGAATTGAGGTGCTGAGTTTTGAGATAGAAATATTACTTACTTAAAGGAAATATGCTTTGGAGTTGATCTCTGAGGCTGGTCTAAGTGGTGCAAAAACAAGCAGTTACATCCTTTAAAACTTAGTAAGAAGTTGACTATAGTTGAATATAATGAACTTATTGAAAGCATAGATGATCTCTTATTTAGTGACATTACGGCCTATCAAAGTTCGTTGGTAGTTTGCTATACCTGACCATAACAAGGCCTGACATAAGGTTGCAGTACAAGTGCTATCACAGTTCATCTGAAGACCCAAGGTATCTTATTGGGAATGTATGTAGGAGTAAGACTGGTTGATACATTAAAGAGTATCAAAGACAAGGAATATTGCTTAGTAGTAACTCTAGTATGCAACTTAAGAGATTTTGTGACTTAGATTAGGCCTCTTGCCCAAACACTAAAAGATCAGTGACTGGTTATATTGTGAAGTTGGGAAAATCACTGTTTCATAAAAACACCCCCTTATATTACGAATACGACTCATAAAATTAGTGTAAAATTCGAGGACTAATGTTCTTAAGAGGGGGAGGATGTTAGAACCTGTATTTTTTAGCGTTGGAGCAGTTACAGAAATTTGGGACCTAAGTGTCAAGTTTAGAAAATTTGAAACCAAGGAGGCATTATTGGAAAGTTTGGGGTCAAAGGAGAATAGTTAAAAAAAAGGTGTAAGTGTATATATTTATTTATTTATATACACATGTACATATATGCAAGACTATCATTTGATTACTTTCATAAAATGCTCTTCTTAAAAAAAATAAAAAAATCTAGAACTCAGTTGTGGCCCCACTTAAATGTTGTTGTATTCCTATTGGGACAAGTGTGAGGGGTGGGGACATGTGATAAGTATTAAATATAAGGAAAGCCTTCACTCTTCAAGAACAATTTTCCCAACACTTAGCCATATTTCTAAGAACAAGAAGATATTCCCAGCTGAAGAAACCCATTTCGGGTTACTGTAGCACTTAGTCAAATTTGAGTTTTTCAATCTTTCAACTATTTTGATGCTACAAGCTTAGTATATTGGGTCCCCCAAGTAGCGTGGAAGTACTGGTTTGTCAAGAAAATACTTCGAAATTTGGTATTGACGATTTGAAGTTCTTAAGGGGTTGACAAGGTATGTTGATTTTCTTTTGGTTTGAGTTAAATTTAAATCTTGTATGGATGTTGGTGAATGTTATATTGCAAGAAAACTATGAGGGATCGCTTGTTTAAGTTAATTGTGAGTGTTGAAGGGGGAGTTCGAATTTGGGGATTATGGGTTTATGAGGTTTTTTTGTCTTAAAATCTTGTACTTGTGTTTAATTGATATACAAATGATTCTTGTGGATGAAAGAAGTATTGGAAATTGTTTGGATATACTCTTGAGGTATGGGTCGAACTTGGATGTCTATAGATGATGAAATGTTGCGTTTTGACATTGTAAGGTTTCGTTTGACGTTTGAATGATATAAATTGGTTCTTGGAGTGTGTAAGAGTGTTTGAAATTGGAAAGTATGTATAAACTTGATATGCCGCCCTATTTTTCAGTTTTGACAAGAAAATGAAGTTCGTTAGCGAATTAGCGAAGTTATGGACTTAGAAAAGCTTGTTGTTAATTATTGGGTTGTTGTTGTTGTTGTGGATGAATTAGGGCCGAGATGGATTCTCGGGGTAGTATAGTTTTATGGGAGGTGCTGGCAAAATTTTTATAAATTTGGGGTAACTTGGGATTTAAGGCCTGTAAAGGATTATAACTAATCATGAACTCTATTGTGATTTTTGTAGACGTTGGCTGTCCGAAAGAGAAATTTGGATTGGTTTGACATTGGGGATAGTTTGACGAAGAACGAAAGGTATGTAAAACTTTTTGTTTCTTGGCATGATGGAATTCAAAATTGAACATGCAACAAGTCTTAAGAATCCCCATTCCTTGGAAATTTTAGCACAAATATGTTTGATGTTCGTTCTTGGCCTTTCCTATGAACAAAGAGCTTCCTACTTAATGTTGTACCTTCAAAACTACATAAATGGGTATGAGTTTGGGAAGAAACAAATTAGTTTGAGAAATAAAGGTTCTAATAGCTCCAAAATGCTAATATTTATATGTTTTGAATAAGTCTCTTTCTAGTAATTTCCATTACATAAGTAAGATGAGATCTTAAAGTTTGTAAGTTAAAAGTTTGATACTTAAAGTTTGTAAGTTGGAATTTTGATACTCAAAGCTTGTAAAATGTGATAAGTTTGTCAATAATGAAAGTTTGATAAGTTTGTAAATTGTGAAAGTTGGATAAGTTTGAAACAACATATGTCCTTAACACTTTGAAAAACATAAAGAACTGTAATTTTGACGAATTTCCTTGGAAACTATTCGGAAGCATTTCATAGTAGTTTGTAGGATTTAGACTAAGTATGTTTCTTCTTAATTGCCACGACACCTTTTACTTGAAATTTGACAAGTCTAAAAGAATTTAAGAAAAACTATGAATTATTTTTGGTTATGAACAATTTACTATTATTTGGAATTATTTTTTTATAATAATATGTTAAGTGCGAACGTGAATGTTGTACTATTCTTTTGGAGTTTTTGATAAATAATATTTTGATTTCCAGAAATGTATATTTTGCATATCATTTGAATTATGGAATTAATTTTTGTGCATATTATCCGCACAACTCTACTCGTGCCTATTATGACCTTTCACCGGTTCCCCGACTGGTTATTCTCGTATGGGTTATAACGTATACACATTCTGAAGTTGGTTGGATACGGCGGGGTCAGCTCGGCCCAAGGGTCGGCTTCGCCTAGTTTGGGGATATGGTGAGATTGGGCCTTTGGTTTGGTTGCTTCATGCCACATTTGCTATATGACTTGTGAGTGCAGCGGTCTTCCCTATCTCACTTATCCTACATTTGTGATTTATGTCAAAGATTTCAGGGATTTGAACTTTCTGGTGTGATGCTATAGTATGGCACAAGTTTGGAGCTCTCCATTGTTCCTGTACGTTATGCATCCATTTGACATTTTGAAGACAAAGAAGTTTGCATATAAGTTTGACTCCTATACCTCTGTTCAGTTTGTTACTTTTATTTACATACGTATCTTCTGCTTTACATATTCGGTACGTACTTCATACCGACCCCCTTTGTTCGAGGGCTGCGTTTCATGCCCGCAGGTACAGACCATCAGAGTAGCAGGCCACCAGCTTAAGATCTCTGTCTACCATTTAAAGAGCTCCTTTGCTTCGGAGCAACTAGTTGGTATATTTGCTACTTCTTTATTTTGGATTATGTTAATTTGAGGATATGACGGGTGCCCTGTCCCGTCTTTTGATTCCGTTGGTCTGTATAGAGGTCTGTGGATGCCTGTGAGTATAGGACATGTCAGTTTGTATGTTATGTACGTATGTTATATATGTATGGAATTTGATAGTTTGTACGATTCTGTATGTAAGTTATGTATATTGGGCGGTTTAACCACAACAGTGACCTTGTCGGCCCGAGTATATATATATATATATATATTTGTGATGTTTGTTGGGATGTTTCTGTATGCAGGTGGGTAGTCAGTAAAACAGAGGAAACTCTATCAAAATTTCTGTGAATACATTGGTCACTATAATTGAGATTTGGTTAGTAATTGTGTCTGGGTGCCCTAATTGGGCACTAGTCATGGGCCACGGGGTTGGGTCGTGACAGGAACTTTATAGGCTTGGCATGGATATGGACCTAATCTGTACAACCTGGATTATGAAGACATGGTACAATATTGCTATTTCACACTTTTTTTTTGGTATTGGAAGATACTGAACGTAGAAAGAGAAGCATGTAAATAACAATACGAACAAAAACTCAATTCTTTCAAAAATTTTCAATTTTTACATATTCTTACAATTTATGAACATCAAAGACACAAGAGCTAAGGATATAGCTAATTATTCATAAGATTAGCTAAAAATGAACATAGAGTATATTTAGGCTTGAATTAAAATCTTTCAAAACTTATAACATTTTCCACGTTTAACTAAATCATGCCAACGAACGGAATGATTTACATACCTCAATCTCTTCTCCAACTAATCCTAATGCAAAGCCAATCCAACTTATACTTCTGAATGTCCAATGTCTACAAGCAAATCACAATAACGCCAAACGATTAGCTAAAGGCTTTTTTGGGCCCTAAATTCCAAATTTGCCCCCAAATTTATAAAAATTTCGACAATACTTCCCCTTAAAATAGACCACCCCGAGAATCCATCTCGGCTCCAATTAATCAACACAACAATAACAACAACCTAATTTTATAAAAATTTTGACAGCACTTCCCCTTAAAATAGACCACCCCGAGAATCCATCTCGGCTCCAATTAATCAACACAACAATAACAACAACATCAATTACATATAATTAATTCCAATACTTCCTTCACCCTACAAAGATTATATTCATGTCATTTGAACACAAATTGATGGTTTCAAAATAATATAACACTACACTCACTTCTAGCATGCTATCCCTTAAGATTTTCTTTTAATTTGACATACTACAACATGCATACAACCTTTATATTACACAAAACAAGACTAGAAATCACCATACCTTTTAAACCCCTTAAATGGATCCAAATCGCCAAAGTCAATGAAAGAGACATTTTATTGCTCAAATAACACATCCATGCTACTTAGGGGACTCAATATATAAGGCTTGTAGCATCAAAATAATTATAAAATCAAAAAAAGCAAATTGTTGTTGTTGCACTGTAGCAACCCGAGAGCACAGCTGAAGACTTGTTCTTGTTTTCTTGAAATTTCTAAGTGTAGAGATGTAGAAAATGAGAACAAGATTAAGGGTATGGTAATATATATAGACCCCATCTTGCCCCACCTCACACACTTGTTCCAATAGGAAAATTCCACACTTAAGGTGGGACACTTCTTTCTTATTCTAGAAATTTTTTTCTTTTGTTTTAATCACAAACTTACTACCACTATAAGAATAATCTTATGTGTATGCATATGTATATTTATATATACACATCTTGCCAAGTATACTTTACTTGGCCCAAATAAAGTTCAAGATCCTAACTTTGAAATATTCCACTTTCGGTCCCAAACTTTCCAATAATGATACTTAAGTCCCAAATTTTGTAATGGTTTCGATACACCCCGATACGGGTTCTAACATCCTCCCCCCTTAAGACATTCATCCTCGAATGTTAAACTAACCTTGCGGGTTTCGTAACCAACTTAGGAGGAGTTTCCTTTCAATTACTATAATAACACATCCAACCATCAAAATTTTGCCTGTCCTGTAGCAAAGTCCAGGAAAAGATTAAATTACCTACTGACTCAAGAACTGGTTTCTCCTAAAAACTAGAATTGGACTGCCTTCTTTTAACAATTCACAACAGCATAATATAAGACTAACCAACCCATACTCATAAGCACATCAAATTTTGCTATATCTAACTATACCAATTCGGCCATGGCGAAGTGGCCACGAACAAATATCGTGCAATCTTTATAACCATCAAAGGGGAATTATAGAATAATGTGGAACCAAAATCACTGAATGCATACACATCTCGAGAGCAAAGCTAATAATATACCTGTGGCCGCATTCGGTGACGCCTCCTCATCCTGACGGCTGATCAAAGCATAAGTGCAGTGCAAAGGACCGCTAGAAAATG
>BAUE01094663.1:0-12072 GCA_000787875.1 Solanum virginianum | reverse complement strand
ACCAGGTTCATCAGCAAGAGGCCGGGAGTAGCCGAGCAGCCCAGCGAGACAGTACATGGGTCCGAGATTTCCTAGCCTGTAGACCCCCTGAATTCTCTGGGTCTAAGACCTCTGAAGATCCCGAGGAGTTTATACGACAGGTGCACCGGACTCTAAGGGTAGTTAGTGCATCAGATACTGAATCCGTGGAATTAGCAGCCTACAGATTGTAGGATGTTGCAGCCAACTGGTATGAGGCGTGGTTGTTATCCAGGGGTGAGGCTGCCCCATGTTTTGCGGCAGCGGCGGTGGCTAGAGATGCTGAAAGATTATGACATCGATATACTTTATCATCCAGGAAGGGCCTCAGATCGGATTTATCATTACATTATGGGACTAGATTTATATTATGCCGACAGTTGCCTTGTGATGGCGGCCTACTCTGGGGTATACATTGCTCGCATCTAGGTGCACGCCCAGGGGATGGAGGGTCATCGCTGAGGGCGTCAGATAGAGAGGATAGATGACAGAGGGAAGGCAAAGAGAGCTAGATCAGCTGGTCCTACTCCGGAGTATCGAGGTGGGCAGTTTCAGCCGCAGCAGCAGCACAGTCATCCCCCTCGACCATCATGGAGTACCCCTTCTCAGACCCCTAGTAGGAGATCAGCAGGTACCAGCCAGACAGGGACAGGACAAGGTCCCAACAGCCAGCCAGGGTTTTCCAAGCCCCTATGCCAGCATTGCGGGAAATGACATCCAAGAGAATGCTTTCGTGCTACAGGAGCCTATTTTGCTTGTGGACGTCAGGGTCATCAGATGCGGGACAGTCTCGAGAAAGGTGGTATAGAGGGGACGGCCCAGAACTCAGGTGCAGCTAGAGCTTCCTCTGCTACTTTGGTTGCTATGCTTCCTATGGGACGAGGTACTCCACCGACAGTAGGACGTGGTAGAGGTTATGGTGGAGCTTCCAATTCTAGAGGTCCTGCGAACTGCATCTATGCTTTATCCAGTCGGCAGGATCAAGAGGCGTCAGCTAATGTTATTACAGGTATATTATATGTTTGTTCACGAGCCATGTATGTGCTGATTGATCCCGGTTCTACTTTATCATATATTTCATCATTGGTTACTTGCACTATTGATATGCTGCCTGAACCTATAGAGCCCTGTGAAGTGTTGACACCGGTAGGAGAATCTATTGTTGTTAACAGAGTTTATAGAAACTGCCCGGTAGTTGTATGTGGCCTTCATACTCAGGCTGATTTGATAGAGCTGGACATAACTGACTTTGATATAATCATGGGAGTGGATTGGCTAGCTTCTTGTTATGCTAAAGTTGATTTCCAAAAGAAGGTAGTCCAATTCCATTTTCTAGGAGAACAGGTTCTAGAGTGGTCAGGTATTATTCCAGCGCCAATGGCTATGCAAAAGTTGATTGCCAAAAGAAGGTAGTCCAATTCCATTTTCCAGGAGAACCGGTTCTAGAGTGGTCAGGTATTATTCCATAGCCAAGAGGTAAGTTTATTTCCTACCTCAAGGCTAGTAAGCTGATTAGGAAAGGGTGTTTATATCACCTAGTTCGTGTTCATGACCTTATTGCTGAGCCTCCAACCCTTCAGTCCGTTCCTATAGTAAATGAATTTCCAAATGTATTTTTGGACAAGCTTCCCGGTCTTCCTCCTGAGTGAGAAGTAGAGTTTGCTATAGACTTATTACCTGACACTCAGCTTATCTCAAATCCTCCGTATAAAATAGCACCAGCTGAACTTAAGGAGTTGAAAGAGCAGTTGAAGGACTTGCTCGATAAAGGCTTTATTCGGCCTAGTTTGTCTCCCTAGGGAGCCCCGGTATTATTTGTAAGAAAGAAGGATGGGTCACTGAGCGTGCTTGGTGTTCTTCGTCACCAAAAGTTATATGCTAAATTTTCTAAATGTGAATTTTGGCTATCTTCTGTGGCATTCTTAGGACATGTGATAGGGTCTAACGGCGTTCGAGTAGACTCTCAGAAAATTGAGGCCATGAAGAATTGGCCTAGACCTACGACGCCGATCGAGGTACTCAGTTTTCTGGTGTTAGTAGGTTATTATAGGAGGTTTGTAGAAGGGTTTACTTCTATTACGGCACCTTTGACGAGGCTAACGCAAAAAGGGGCAAAGTTTCAATGGTCCGATGCCTGTGAACACAGTTTTCAGCTATTGAAAGAGAGTTTGACCACAGCTCCAGTTCTAACTCCTCCTGAAGGTCCAGACGAGTATGTAGTTTATTGTGATGCCTCCCGGATAGGTTTTGGATGTGTGTTGATGCAGCACGGAAAAGTGATAGCCTATGCCTCCCGACAGCTAAAGAATCATGAGTCTCCAGAGAAGAAGGAAATAGTTCAGGACATACAACAGTTAGCTAGTTTGGGGGTCTGTCTGTCAGACTCTGGTAATGTAGGAGTCTCCGTTCGAGGGTTGGCTGAATCTTCTATTGTAGCAAAAATTTAAGCAGCAACAGTATGAAGATCCTGTTTTAATTCGATATAGAGACACAGTCCTAGAAAACGAGCAGACCCCGTTTGAGCTCTCCCCTAATGGAACCTTATTTTTTAAAGGCGAATTATGTGTTCCAGATATTGCAGGACTGCAATGTCAAATTATGGGCGAAGCTCACTTTGCCCGCTATTCTGTTCACCTAGGATCGACAAAGATGTCCCATGACCTTCAATGTTTGTACTGGTGGGATGGCATGAAGAGGGATATAGCCGAATTTGTCGCTCAGTGCCCGAACTTTCAGCAAGTGAAGATAGAGCATCAGAAGCCTGGTGGGTTGTTGCAGGAAATGGAAATACCGATATGGAAATGGGAGATTATCAATATAGATTTTGTCACAGGATTGCCTCGCACTTCACGAAGGTATGATTCTATTTGGGTTATTGTTGATAGACTAACAAAATCAGCTCACTTTCTTCCAGTTCGGACTACCTATTCGGCTGAGGACTATGCCGGAATATATATTAAGGAGATTGTGCCCCTTCACGGTGTACTTGTATCAATTATTTCTGATAGAGGTGCCCAGTTCACGGCAAATTTCTGGCGGTCATTTCAAGCAGGTTTGGGGACGCAGGTGAGTCTCAGCACAGCATTCAATCCCCAGACTGATGGCCAAGCAGAACGTACTATTCAGACCCTAGAGGATATGCTATGAGCCTGTGTAATAGATTTCCGAGGCAGCTGGGAGGAACACCTACCGCTGATTGAGTTTGCATATAACAACAGCTATCAAGCCAATATTCAAATAGCACCATATGAAGTGTTGTATGGTAGGAAATGCCGATCACCAATCGATTGGTTCGATGTGGGTGAAAGAGGGTTGATTGGACCAGATGTGATCCAGCAGGCAGTGGACAAAATTGAAGCTTATTCGGGAATGGTTATTAGCAGCCCAAAGTCACCAAAAATCTTATGTGAACAACCATCGGCGACCATTGGAGTTTCAAGTTGGAGACTAGGTATTCCTGAAGATATCTCCTATGAAAGGTGTGATAAGGTTCGGGAAGAAAGGGAAACTTAGTCCGAGGTATATTGGTCCATATCAAATCGTCCGTTGAATAGGCAAAGTTGCCTATGAGTTAGAGTTGCCGACTGCTTTGGAAGGAATTCACCCAGTATTTCATATTTCCATGCTCCGTAAGTGTATTAGAGATCCTTCCAGAATATTTCCTATTGATGATATTCAGGTCACCGAGGAACTAAGCTATGAAGAACAACCTGTGGCTATATTGGATCGCCAAGTCAGAAAGTTAAGAAACAAAGAGGTAACTTTAGTTAAAGTATTTTGGCGCAATAACAATAGAGAGGAGATGACCTGGGAAGCAGAAGGGCTAATGAAGAAGAAGTACCCCCAGCTCTTTCCTACATCGTCAGGTAATTTTCTCTGTTAAATATAAAGTATGATAGTTGAACTACTATTATTGGATGTTATGTATGAAAATGAGTACTCACTGAGTTGGTGTGACATTTGAGGAAGAATGTCCCTAAGGGGAGAAGGATGTTAGAACCCATATTTTTGTACGTTGGGCCAATTACGACTCTTGGAATCAATGTTACAATCACTAGAAAACTGTGAACTTAAATGTAATTATGAATAGTGCAACAGGTCAACGGGGAATTTATTTTTTTAAAAAAGAAGGTGTGTACGCCCATATAGAAAAAAAATGAAGAACCAGGTGAACAGTAGCAACCCTCTCGGGTTGCTAAAGTAACACCTCTCAAAATTGTTAAATTTTCCACTTTTTCCAAATTCAAGTCTTGAAGCCTAGTATATTGGATCCCCCAAGCATTGTAGAAGTAATAGTTCGGCAAGAAAACGCTTGGAAAGTCCGAATCGAAGTGGTGAAGTTGTGAACTAATTTTGAAGGTAAGTGAATATTCTCTTCTTGTGAGTTTAATTGAAGCTTCTAAATGATGTGGGGAGTGTTAATTTAGTATATTAACCAAGAAAATTGGGTTGAATAATTGAGTTTCAAGCTTGTGAGCAATAAGGTTCAAGTTTGGAATTTTGAATGTTAATGAGCTTTTATTGTTAGAAATTCATATGTGGGGGTTTGATTAGCTTGGAAATGATTCTTGTGGGATGTAAGTAACATTAAAAATGGTTAGTATGCATTCTTGCTATTATTGGTTGAAATTGAGCATTTTAGTGAAGAATTGGGGCGTTTTGGCGCTAGGAGTGTGTGTTAAGCGCTAGAGCGTTGTGTTGCATTTTTGGGGGATGTAGAAGTGTGTGAGTATGTTAAGTATGTCTAAACATTGTGGGCTGTCCATTTTTGCAGATTTTAGTACTAATGTGAAAATGAGCGTTTTAGCACTTTATGGTTTCACTTGACGCTAGAACGTTAGAATTGGACTTTTGAAGTTTGTAAAGGTGGTTGAACATGTTGAATAGGTATATAGTGGTATGCTGTCCCTGTTTTGCGGCTTTTAATGAGGAAAAGAATTTTGTTAGCGCGTTGGTGAAATTCGGGTTGAAATTGCCTCTTTGTTGTGTTGTTGATTGTTGTGGTTGTTGTAGTTCATGAAATGGGATCATGATGGATCCCAGGATGGCCTAAATTAAGGGGTTATGCTGCTGAAATTTCCGTAGAATTTATAGAATGAAAGCTTAGGAGTTGAAGCCCGTAGTGGAAGGAAACTAATTGAGTAATCGTTGTGAAAATTGTAGCCTTGAAGCGTTCGAGAAAATAAAGTTGGATTAAGTTGTATTGGAGCTAAGTTGGCATTGGAAAAGAGGTATGTAAAACATCTTAAGACTTCGGCATGATATTTTAAGTATAAGCTTCAAACCGACTTTACTTTTGAAACTTAACTATGAACCAATTCTCAAATCGTCCTTGGTAATCTATAGAACCTATGTTAGATTAGATTCCTATATTCTTGGTATTCACGAATTTGGACATGTTTGCAATAGTATACCTTCTAAACATGCTACAAGCCTAAGTATGACACTTGTTAATTGTTAGCCATTATTATGATTTGTTCACTAAATCCTAACTTTCCTTTTTTTACCCTCAAAGTCTCAAATGACAAGAACATGATATGTTTGATAATTTTGAAAGAATTTTGTATAGATACTATCTTAATCCCATACAAGAATATGTTTCCAGATTCCTATTAAAAATGATATAATTTGGCATGCCTATTAATTTGATTTTAAGCATCAGATGAGTATTGTTGCCATTTTGAGATTTTGATAATGATTTTGTACACATGTTTCTCTCTACTCTGTCCGTGCTACTATAACTTCGCTCATCGGTACCCGAACCGGTTATGATCATGCGTAATAAGCTATATATAAATATATATATATACATTTTCGGAGTTGGTTGGATACGGGGGGGTCGGCTTCGCTTAGCGGTGTACGGTGTGATTGGGCGTTTGGTTTGGTGGCTCTAAGCCATATTTACCCTAGGGTCTGTAAGTACTGGGATACCGGCTCACACATCCTACATTTGTGATCACATTGGAGATTTTCGGGATTAAACTATCTGTATACTCAATTTGTACTACTACTTTTATTTTGGGTATGACGGGGGCCCTGTCCCATCTTATGATTTCGTTTGTCTGTATTAGAGGTCTATGGACGGTCTGTGAGTATGGGTCCTATCAGATGGTCTGTACATCATGTGTATATATTGTGTATGTGTGACTTAGCCACCTTTTTGGATATTCTGTACATACATTATAATTGCTGGGCGGTTTAACCGCAGCGGTGACCTTGTCAGCCCACTTATATATATGTCTGTTATATATCTGGTTGGTTCGCTGGACATTTTCTATTTTAGGTGGCTAGTCAATAAAACAGAGGAAACTCTGCCAAAATTTTTCTAAATGAATAGCAACTTAGAACCGGAGTCTAGTTTGATTATATGGCTCGAGCGCCCCAAACGGGTGCCAGTCACGGCCCATAGGTTGGGTCGTGACATATATATATATATATATATATGTATATATATGTGTGTATGTGTGTATATGTATGCGCGCACGCACTTAATGTCCTATTTATGATGAAAAGCCGAAGAAAAATGGTTCTTCTAGAAAAAGAAAAGAAATGAAAAATCGAAGGGAAATGATTTCTGCTAGAAAAAGAAAAGAAAAATCAAAGAAAAATGTCTCCTGCTAGATTTGAAAGTTAAATGCCGAAGGAAATGGTTCCCTTTAGATTTTGAAAGGTAAATACCAAAGAGAAATGATCCCTGTTACACCATATAAAATTACTAAAATAGCCTTAGACGAGAGGTTATCTGGGTTGAAATACACTTAGACTAGATTTGGTTGGCTGAGCTTTCGTAGAGTTCTATCACGACATGGGCTAAAATATAGAAAGCTTTTTTAGAGAGGTATTTTCGAAGGTCAAAGAAGCTAAAGCTGAAAGATCAGATTAATAACTCTGAGCAATTGTCTGACAATTCTATAAGTACTACATGGAAGTGATTCACAAAGTGCTTGAGAAGTGTTCCAGACCATAAGATTATTGATGATTCCTTGGTGGAGATCTTCTATCAGGACTTAGATGATAATTGCAAAGCTGTGGTGTCACCATAACTTGAGGCTCATTCTTAGATTGTTGATTTCTTATTGTAGCTGAATGACTGGAGAAGATGGAAAAGACAAATCGTGCATGGGGCATAAGGGACAAATCTACGACGAAGAGTTCCTTTTCAATTAATACAAATTAGGAACAGGCTAAGATCAATGAAGATGTGATGCAAGAGCTAGCATGGAGTAGTACTAATATGAGATTACTAATGAAACAGAGTCAGGAACGAGTAAATATAGTTAACCATCAGCCCCCACGAGCACCTATGTATGAGAAGCCATATTATGAGGAGGACACGTGCTTTGTGACTGATTAGATGGGGGTTTTTTGGACCAATGTCCAATGGTCTAATCAGGACTATTGGCACCAAGGTCAAAGAATCAAGGTCCGAACTATAACAGGGACAACAATTGAGAAGAATACTTTGACAATAACAGGGGATAAGACAAAGATGGTAATTAGGATCGCAAAGATGGGTACAAGAATAGTCTGTATGTGCCACTATATAGTCGTGATTATGGGGCTGGTAGTTCGAGGAATGAGGAGATATTTGATAAGTTTGTTAAAGAAGGCTGACACACAAGATGAGAACTTAAGAGAATGAAAACTAATATTCTAGGTATTAATCAGAAGATCGAGTCTCATTCTATGGCCATTAAGTAGTTGGAGCAATAATTTTGTCAAATGTCTACACAGTTAAACCAGCGTCAGAAAGTTATATTTCCAACCAACACAGTACAGAATATGAAGAATGATGGATAGTGCATAGTAGTGACAACACAAGGTAGTAAGCAGAGGATCGACCCACCGATGTTGGTAGATGATGATGGCATTCGTGAGTGGAAGGTAGAAAGTAAGAATACAAAGACTGGGAATGAAAAAGCCAGGGATGGAATGAGCAACGAAGTGGTGACACCAAGGAAGTTGAAGCCCATATCTAGGGCTCTACAACCTTTCCCTCAGAGACTTAAGAAGAAGAAGGACGATTTCAAAATTTCATCTCCATGTTGAGACAACTATCCATCAACATTCCTCTCATTGAGACATTGGAGCAAATGTTTGGATATGCCAAGTTCATGAAGGGTCTAGTGACGAAGATGAGGGTGGTGAGCCAAAAGCTCTCTCAAAGGCTTCAGTACTGTGGTTCTATTGCAAGAAGGTCCTTGGTGCAGAAGAAAGAGGAACCAAAGCATTCACCATACCTTGTACCATTAGAGATATCAACTTTGCAAAAGGTATTATGTGACTTAGGAGCTAGCAACTACTTAATGCCTCTAGCAGTGTTCAAGCAGTTAGGCTTGGGAGCCCCTATACCAACAAGTAATAGTTGTTGATGATTGACAGGACAATGAAGAAGCTTATGGGGATACTGTATGATATTCTAGTCAAAGTGAAAAAGTTCATATTCCTATAGACTTCATGATTTTGGATTGTGAGGTTGACTTCGAAGTTCCAATCATCTTAGGAAGGCCTTTTCCTAACTAATAGATAAGCACTAGTGGATATAGAGTTGAGTCACTCAAGTTTAGATTAAACAATGAAAAAGTTATCTTCAATATCTATCAGTCCATGAAGGGACCTGATGATTTGAAGGTGGAGGTATGGACACTTGGTGAAGTCTGAGTATCCAAGTAGTCAAAGTTGTGTCAAGACACTAAATTAGGCACTATTTGGGAGGCAACCCAAGATATTAGTTATAATTTTTATGTATTTTTGTTAGTTTTACTTTTTGGATGTTGGAGCTTAGGTGCCCAGGTATGTCCCTTTTTGACCCCAATATGATATGTTGGCTTATTTGGTTGCATTGGGGACAATGCAAATGCCTTTCGATGGGGTATGGGTAGTTATAGGCCTCAGCGAACTCTGAGTAAGCAAGGTCTATATCTATCCCAATTTTTGAGTTTGCAGGATTTTTTTGCCTATGTTCTTTCCCTAAGGACATTTATTTTCTGTTGTACCGACATGTCTTGGATGAGTAACTAGTAGTAGCAACATATTGTACTGAAATATGTGGCATGTCTTAGTTTTTGTTGAAAATGAGGCCCACCTATTTTTGTGATTAATGTTGTGATATTAGGTAGTTGTGATAACAACCATGTGGAATCGGTTATTGACAGTGTTTGTTCTAACAAGTTAGGATTTAATTGTGATAAAAAGCATAATATAAGAGTCTAGGTTGACAGTATATTCAGTGCAAAGTGTGTGTGAGTTTTATTGCATGATTCTTATAATGTGTTTCAATTCAAAACTTCTCTTGTTACTCTAACTAAGATTGTGGGTTTGTTGGTTAAGAAAGGATCATAGGTCATTATTTATATTAGTCCACTAAGCCTAAAAATAACCAACCAAATTTTTTATGTGTCCCTTAATCCTAATATTTGAGTCTTACAGGTATATTTTTCTTTTGTAGATACCTAAGTAATCGAGCCTTTTTGTCTGTGTAATCTTGCAATTGGCCATGGTCCCTCCTTGAATATCGTGCACCTCAACTCAAGCTAAAATCCTAAGTTGAGAGTGGCTACCAAAAGTGATTCTGGTTCATAGGTTGGAAATTGTGAACCTCAACTCAAGCTCAAAGCCTATATTGAGGGTGGTTGTTGCAAGGAAATCACACCAAACAGGGAAGGAAGCATAGTGATGCAATAAGAAAGGGGAAAATTTGAAATGGGTGTGAAAAAAACAAATACATGCCTAAATTGTGAGCTAAAAAGTAAAAGAATTAAGAAAAATAAAAGACATTGAGCTGAAATTTTTTTATAAGGCACCCGAAAAGGTTTGAAATAGGAAGAGGGGATCTATGAGTTGAAAAATGCCAGTACTGGTAGGGCAAAAGTGTAAAATAGTACAGAGTCAAGGAGGGCGATAGTCACTATGTTCCAAACATATCATACCGAAGTCCCCCGAGCCTACTTTACAAGCTAAGAAAGTTCTATAGTGATCTTAAGTCAACTAGGTGAATGTCATGGTCATGGTCATGAGTATAGGGGCAAGCATATGGCATTGGACGCAGTATTTGAACATCTATTATGAGTGCGAGTGTTTTTGTCAATCCCGAGCATTGAATTTGAACATAGCATTTTGAGTGAAATATGAGACTTCTTTTTGTGAGGGCACTTGAATTACATTGTTGACTTTAAACTATTTTAGTGATAGTTGCTTATCGATGTTGCCTTGCTTATCATAGTTGCACTATCGTGTATTGATCCGCAAGAATTTATTTGATAACTGTATTATATATGCACTAATGAGTTTGACTAGATATCTGTGATTTATTGACAATATGATATATGCCATGAGGTTGAGGTCAGTGTTTTGTTGTATTGCTTATATAGATTGAGTATGCCGATTGAGGGCAAACAATAATTTTAAGTTGAGGGTGTTGATGTACGACCAAAATACTGCACTTTTGATGCTTTAACCTTAGAAGTTTGTGTGTTCTCGAAGCGATGTTAGTAGGTTAGATGTATTTTTGTGTTGATTTTGCAGGATTTTAGGAATCGAGATGATTTTGGGCCAAGTTATGCAGATTACAGATTTTTTATGATGTACGAGGCTTTCTATGGGTCGTGGTGTATTCCACCTATCGTAGATGGGTTTCGTGGGTCAGATCAAATGAAAGGTTGATTTTCAGATGTTGAAGATATGTGTTATTAGACTAGCCATAAACAATTTGATAGCGCATATGCTTGTCCATGTACTAAAGATCAAAAAATATGCTTAAGTGTTGAACTGTTACCAAACGAAAGCTCCTACGGGTCGGAAGTCAAATGACATGTCGTATACTAGTTCGTTCTTGGAAGATTAGATTTTTTGAAGATTTCTGAAGAGTTAATAGATGAAACCCCTTATGGACCATAAGTCACAAAATAATATGTAGGAAGGATTTGTATGTAGAAGACAAATTTTGTGCATTGCAGTATATGAAGGCCAGTCACAAGATGTGATTTCATCTATGGCCCATAACTATGTTCGTCTAATTTTCTGATTTCAGTTTTCTTATTTCATTTATTATAAATATGTTTTTAGGTTTTTTTAGACAGAGAGCAGTTAGACTGTCCAGAACTCATTACTTGTGATTATTACTTTGTTCTTGGAGATTACTTTTGACTTTACATTCAAGCTATAACATCGTGATATTTGTGAAGATTTTAGATTTTGTGTTCTTCAATTTATCATTATAAGTGTTTAGTTATACTATTCCATAACATTATTCCTTCATCTATAACGAACATGAGTAGCTAAATCCACAACTATTATTGTGGGGACTATGAAGAACTAACAAAATAAAAATCGGATAATTTGCAAGCCTTGGAAAGCATGCATACATGTATTATCTCTTAGATATGAATACTTTTTAAGGGATACACATGTTAGAACTCGCCTAACTCTTACTTACTAGATCAAGGGGGTAATGTATGGGATAAGGGATAATTAATAGGATTTGATGTGATTATTCTCGTCTAATTAACCAAACAGATCAAAGGATGGTTGTACTGGACAAGGCAAGCGTTAGTAATGCAACACCTCGAAGATTGATCAAATCACGTGGTGAAATTTTGCCTAGCACCTGAATCAAAAGGGTCAGGTAAACATAACTTACCAGTTCTGTATGTTACACACTAGAAAGGATTACGATTATCTGGTTACACTGAGTTAGGAATTCATGGAAAACACAATACCCTAGTTACTTCTCTCACTAATTTCACAATATTTGCACTTGAGTGTCTGCTTTTAGTGTAGGTTTTGTTAGAACCCATACTTTGGTGCATTGTACTAATTATGAACTTGAAATCAATGCTACAATTTTTGGGAAATTTGAAAGTTATGTGTTTGTTTTCAGAAATTCCGGATTAAGGGAATAATATTATAAAAAGTTGTAAACTTGTTTGTGAGAACATGTATACATGTTCAAGATTTTCTATAATTGACTAAGTGTATTCCAATTTTCTTCAAGAAATATTAAAAATCTAGAAAAGGTGTGGTTGTTAATTTGTGATTGGTCTAAGAGGTTATTGA
>BAUE01094698.1:0-12065 GCA_000787875.1 Solanum virginianum | reverse complement strand
TTTTTTAGTTTTGATATTTGTAAATCGACCAACTTTCTATTAGTCTGTGAAATTTTCAGATGTATATTTTCTTCGTCTTATAATAATTATTTAATTTTTTTTATTTTTGAAAAGAATGATTAATAACCCAGATAATTTCATTAATTTATTTTTTAAGAATTTTTTTTTTGAAACTTTACAAACTTATTTATACTTTTAAAAATAAGTAATTGTAAGGATAAAATAAAAATATAATAATTAATTCAGTTTTGATTTTATAAGCTTCAACCAAAAAAAAAATAAAAGACCTCACACCATCGCGCTGTCAATAATCTCATCAAAAACTAGACGAACACCTAGATATAAACACTCAAACCTCAGTCTAGAAATTAACAATTAATTTAAAAGAACTATTTTTAGTAATATGGATAATATATATGATACAGAAAGAACAACACTCCAATAGCTTACAAAAGTATAACTTGGGGTTTGCATCTGATTTTGTTTTGTGGAAAAAAACAAACTATATGCTTTAAGTAAGTGTCTTTTGTTTTTAAAAAAAGGCATTTCAGATGACATATTACGCGAGATTAGTCGAAAATAAGTCAAGCAATTAATTTACTTTAAATAATATTTCAAATTAATTAATTTTCCACTAGTAAAGTAGCCCAGGTAGGAAGAATAAATGTATCTGTGTACATGTGATCCAAGGTTTAAGTCATCTGGATGACATACTATGATAATTTAGTAATGACGAAAATAAATTAGAGAAAAGGCATAAATTTTTCTATGAATTTGTCCCGAAAAGTTATTTACACACTTTAACTATCTAAGTGACCTATTATATATTTATACTTCTCAAAAGTGAAATTATTACACACTTAGAAGTATAACACCACTCTCACAAGCAAATGGTGTACACTTGCTGCCACATCAGCACCATGTTAGCACCACATCAGCGTCACGTCAGAAGTTATAATTTTTTTTATATCTTTTTTATTTTCTTTTCTTTAATAATTAGTTTTTCTTTAAACTATATTTTATACTAATAATTCCTAATTAATTATTAAAAATGTGTAATAATTACATCTTCTTCATTAAAATTGCAAAGAAGAACTTTCAGCCAGGGCCACCAAGGTCGAAATCCAGAGCAAAACTTTGCAGCAAAAAGCAAAATTTGAACCATTTTTCAAACCATGAATTTGATTCAACTAATCAAATTTGCTCTGATTTTTCAGTTGCAAATATTTTTCAAATCTGGATATATATTTTTTATACTAATAATTCCTAATTAATTATTAAAAATGTGTAATAATTACATCTTCTTCATTAAAATTGCAAAGAAGAACTTTCAGCCAGGGCCACCAAGGTCGAAATCCAGAGCAAAACTTTGCAGCAAAAAGCAAAATTTGAACCATTTTTCAAACCATGAATTTGATTCAACTAATCAAATTTGCTCTGATTTTTCAGTTGCAAATATTTTTCAGATCTGGATATATATTTTTTTACTTTTTATATATTCTTCTTGGAGATTCCATAAAAGATAGAGATAATAGGGAAATAATTTTCTTCCCCTTTTCAATCGATCTTTCATCCTATTCACTCAACAAAGCCCGCCATTAATGCTCCGACTGCTAAGAAATTCTAAAAATTTTACCCTGCTTATGAGATAAAGAAACCCTTTGTTAACAAACAAAACTCAAAACTTACAAAGCTTCAGTTAAGAATTACACTTGATACTATTTTGATTCTTCTTGCTGGGAGATTTAAGGGTAAAAGAATTGTATTTTTTATGTAACTTATTTCTGTGTTGTTCTAGTTAATGTGAAGAAGATGACAATGGTGGGGTGTGAAGAAGATGAGATGTGGGTAGGGGAGGGGGTATAAGGGGTATTTTAATTTTTCTTTTTTACTTTAAAACTGATTCTAACGCGCCTACTTTTATTTTTTATTTTTTTATTTTGTCACGTCAGTTTTAAGGTGTGTAACAGTTTCACTTTTAAGAAGTATATGTGTGTAATAGGTCACTTAAATAGTTAAGGTATGTAAATGACTTTTCGGGACAACTTTGGGGGAGAATTTATGCCTTTTCCCAAATAAATTATGCTAATATAAGAATAAATTAATTACACACACAGACATATATATATATATATATATATATATATATATATATATATATATATATATATATANNNNATATAAGAATAAATTAATTACACACACACACATATATATATATATATATATATATATATATATATATATATATATATATATATAATAAGAGCGAATAGTCGGCAACCAGGCAGCTCTCCATCAACATGCATATTTGAGTTGCTTGCTTCTTCGCCGCTATTACATGAGACCCGTAAAAATAATTTACGGGTTCATTAATTTAATATTTTCAAAGTAGCTTGGTTACATTTCTTTATCTACTTCAATTATGATTTTATAATATTAGCCCTAATAAATTCTTTTTGTGAGTTACAAAAATAATTTATGAGTCCATTAATTTAATATTTTCAAAGCAACTTGATTATATTTCTTCAGCTGTTTCAATTATGATTTTGCAATATTAGCCATGATAAATTATTTTGGTGATTTTTTTCATTTAATATTTCCAAAGCAACTCGATTAGATTTCTTCAGCTGCTTCAATTATGATTTTACAATATCATCTCTGATAAATTATTTTTCGAACAAGTAGGCAGCTCGCTGGCAACTTCACTACTTGAGTTGTCTGCTTCTTCGCCGTTATTATTTGAGACCCACAAAAAATACTTGCGAGTTTCTTAATTTAATATTTTCAAATAATTTTATTATATTTCTTCGACTGCTATTAATTCTAATAATTAATAATTAAAATTTTTTAAAATATATATAAAAAATCTACTCGCTCACAAAAATTGACAATTAAAAATATCAGCCCGCGTGAGCACGAGATTCATGACTAGTGTTTGAATAAAGTGGCAATGAGAATCTTTTTGAGACATAAGAAATCCCATATGTAATCAAACTCAATCTTGAAAAGAAAAACTAATGGTCCCCCCAAGGGGTTCTTGCTAGATTAGGTTCTTTTACTCTTATTTTATCTTTTTTTAACTTGGAACAGCACTTTAGTATGTTTCATTAAATGAAACAATCTGGTATACCTTCTATGCAGGAACACATGCAGATCTTCCCCAAGCCAGGACAGATCTAAAAGGATACGAGAGTGTTATTCAAACCATCTTGAGGAAAAAAATTATAATGTTATATAAAATAATTTTTTTAAAAATTTTAGTGTATAATATAGACTTTGAATTCTATGAACAAAAGAGATTGACTTACAACAACAACATATCCAGTGAAATTTCACAAGTAGGGGTCTGAGGAGGGTAGAATGTACGTAGACCTTACCACTACCTCATAGAGGTAGAGAGGTTGTTTCCTGGGAACCCTCGTCTAAAAAACCCATAAGCAGAATAAACTAGATATGAGAAAAGAAACGGAAAAGAAAGGAAACAGAAAGAGCGACTAATAGGAAAAAAAACCCATGATGGTATGCAAATACGATAAAATTAACATATCAAGACAGAAAATGACACACAAGATATACAAGCAATGTAAATACGTTAGAAGTAAACAAATATAAGACTAAAAATAACAAAATACAATGTGTAAATATCAATACTCCTACTAACCTACTATATCACAAAGTCATTTAACGACATATTCCTACTAACCTACTAGCCCTCTATTTTAATACGCAGACTCCATTCTTTTGTATCTAAGGTTATGTCCTTGGTGAGATGACATTTTGTCATATCTTGTCTGATCACCTTCCCCCAATACTTCTTCGATCTACCTCTACCCCTCCGCGTATCCCCTAAATCCAACATCTCGCACCTTCTAACAGGAGTCTCGATACTCCTTCTCTGCACATGTCCAAACCAATGCAGTCTCGCTTCCCTCATCTTGTCAGCTACAGGGGCCACCTTTAGCTTCTCCCCGATGATCTCTTTCCTGATCCTATCACTCCTGGAACACAGTCTCGTTTCCCTCAACTTGTCAGCCACAGAGGCCACCTCTAACTTCTCACGAATAGTCTCATTCCTAATATTATCACTCTTGGTATGTCCACACATTCATCTCAACATCCTCATCTCCGCAACCTGCATCTTCTGAACATGTGAAATTTTAATTAGCCAACACTCCACTCCATATAACAAAGATGGTCTAATCATCATTCTGTAAAACTTGCCTTTAAGCTTAAGTGATATCTTTTTATCACACAATACTCCTGAGGCAAGCCTCCATTTCGTCCATGCTGCCCCAATACGATGTGTAACATCATCATTGATATCGCCACTATTCTGGATGATGGATCCAAGATACTTAAAGCTTTCTCTCTTAGGATAGGTTGAGTGGCAAGCTTCACTTCAATGTCTGCTTTATCTCTAGAACTACTAAATTTATACTCCAAGTATTTTGTTTTGGTCATGTTCAATTAGAACCATTTGGATTCCAAAGTATCTCTCCAAACCTCCAATCTATCATTAATTTTGGCTCGAGTCTCATCAATCAGTACTATGTCATCTGCAAATAGCATACACCATGGCACCCCCTCCTAGATAAACCGTGTCAGCTCATCCATTGCCAAAGCAAAAAAAAAGAGCTCAACATAGATCCTTGATGGAGTCTTATCTCAATGGGAAAGTACACTGAGTCTCCTCCCACCGTTCTTACCCGAGTTTTGGCTCCGTCATACATATCCTTTATCACCATAATATACACCATTGGAACACTTTCGCCTCTAGGCATCTCCATAAAACATCACCCGGAACTTTGTCATAGACCTTTTCCAGGTCAATAAACACCATATGAAGGTCCCTCCTTCTCTCCCTATATTTCTCCACTAATCTCTGAACAAGATGGATTGCTTCAATAGTTGATCGTCTCGGCAGTCTAAACATTGTATTTTTATTTTTTTAGACCTTTTTAATGAAAATTCTAAATTTGCTATAGGAATAGAGAGATTGATCACAACTGATTTTATTTTATTTTTTTTTTGAAAAAGAGAGAGACAAAGAAAAGAAACGCTGAAATAGATTTGTCATTAAATTTCTATGTCCACTTCACTAGCGTGTAAGACGATCGGTCTTATATTTTTCCAAATTTTCATTGGAAACTTCTTTTAAAAAAATTCTGAAAAAAGGAATAGTTATAGATGATAGAACTTGAAATTCACACAGAAATGCTACAAAGTTTTGCGAATTCCGACTTCCACTTCTCTCTCTCTCTCTTTTTAAATATTTGGTTATTAGTAGGAAAATGTATTTTGTGACAAAACATGTCGTGAAATTGTCAAGAATCAATAATAATATTTTTTTGTTCAGATACAAGTTATGATGAGATTAATTATGTTGGAATAAGTTATGCTGGAATTAGTTATGCTAAGAGTATAGTTTTTATTGTTTGTTTGGTTTGACATATTCAAACTACTCTTCATGATAATAAGATGTTTGTTTACAAAAATACCCTCTACCTTATTTAGTTTTTTTTTTTCATTTTCTTTGGAAGTTTTAGTTATTCATTGTTAAAAATAAATTTTCATCTTATTTAACGTATGTTATGCAATTTCATGATTGTGCCATTTATTTTTAAAATTAAACTTTCATCTTATTTAACTTAAAAAATAAAATTTTCATCTTATTAAGCTTAAAAATAAAACTTCCATCTTATTTAGGTTAAAAATAAAACTTCCATCTTATTTAGCTTAAAAATAAAACATTCATTTTAAGTTTACTAAAAGTAAAAACAGATTTATTAAAATAATTTACATTTTAAATGATATATAAAAAATAATTTATAAGTGCGTAATAAACTATTAATTTAAAATATATAATTCAGTAGTGGAGTAAATTTTTTAAGAGAAATATAAATATACATAAACATAAGTATTAGATATTAGACAAACAAATTTAACTTATAATATATTCATAAATATATAAAATATAATTTTTTAATGAAAAATATATAAAAAATAACGATTAATCAAGGTTGTGAATATTATTAAAAATTATGTTAATATGCATAAATATAAAAGTGGTGTATAAAAGAGATTTTAATAGGGTTATTTTTGTTATATCACACACTTTATCCCAGGATAAGTTATCTTGAGATTATTATTCCACCCCCAGGAAGGGATAACTTATCCCAGGACTAATTGTTAATTCTAGGATAAGTTATCCCAGTATGGGCAACCAAACAAAAAAAAAAAATTTAAAAATCACTAAAAAATTATCCCATGATTAGCTTCTCCTATCCATCACACCAAACGACCTCGGAGTCATTTAAGAGGTCGTTTGATACAAAAATGAATAAAGCAGGGATAGTAATGCAAGGATTAGTAACGCATTGATTAATAATGTAGGAATTATTTTTTATCAAGTGTTTATTTCATTGTTTCCTATCTAATCTTGTGTTTGGTTTAAAATTCTACAAAAAGCTTAGTTCCAATTATGCCCTTGAATTATTATGGAATTTTCTATCTCCTGTAATTAGATTAAAGTAGATTATTTTTTGTGACTTCTAACTAGTTAGAAAAATAATAATTTAATCATCATGTTTGCTATTTTCTCACTTGAATTATTTAAAAATAAATAGTTGTGATCTTAATAAATTCAGCACTAATAAAATATTAATTTTTAATTTAATAAAGATAGACCATTTATTATTAAAATCGAAAAGATGAATTATTTGAGAATAAATAATTGTGATCTTAATAAATTCATCACTAATAAAATATCAATTTTTAATTTAATAAAGATAGACCATTTATTATTAAAATCGAAAAGATGATAAACAATTGTAAAATAAATAATCTATATTTACACATAAAAATTTAAAAGTTATAGTTTTAATATAGTGTTTATACATTACAAGTTCACTCAATTTTGAGAATATATTTAACATCATTGGACTTTATTTTGTATCAATAAAATCACCCAACTAAATTAATTATAAGAAAAAAATTGACATGGCAATTTTTTTGGTCTATTATGTAAATATGAAACCACAAATAAATAAAATTTAAAAATTTGACATGGTAAATTTATTTATTGTTATATTAAGAAATATGAACCCGCAAATAAATAAAATTTGTAAGCTAATTTATTTAAATAAATTTACAAGTACAAAACTACAAATATAAAACATAAAATTAAGAGAATAAAAAAAAAGTGTAAAAGAATTTGAAGGATATTTTTGTCTTTATATATTTAATCCATGGTATTACATCTATGGTATTAGTTAATACCACCATATGAGAGGTATTAGTTAATACCATGTACGTGGTATTAACTAATACATGGATTAGTTATACGTGGGTCTAAAAATCCTACCAAACATAGTATTAACTAATATCTTATTCTAATACGTGGATTATTTGTCCTAATACTTCCTACCAAACCACCCTTAGTGTGAGGCATAAGAGATAATGATTTTGGGATAAAATGTAACATTGTTTTGTCCTCCATTTGGTTGAAGGTATTAGATGGTCATGAGATTATTTATCCCACTTATACCTTGATAAGTTATTCAATATAAATGATGGATTATCCCGAGATAATGTCCTGGGATTGAGATAGTTAATCCTAGAATAACTTATTACCAACCGTTTGGTTGGAAATAAGTTGTCCCAATATTATTTGTTCTAAAACGAGTTATTCTATCATTTGTATAAAATAATTCATACCATTACTAAAATATAAATAAGGAGATAAATAATTTAATGATTACCTAATATTTTCAATTAAACGTAAAATATAATAATAGTTTATTTTATTCCAAAATTATTATATCTTATGCATCACACCTAATTACTCTTTAGGTTGGAAGTGCCTTTGGCACATATAATGCTCACAAACCCAAAAATGACCTATGAGAGAGAAGGACAGGGCCAATTGCGAAAAAGTTTCTATAGGAGAGTTTAACGATTATGATTAATTGATGGATAGACGGAATAAAATCAATGACTAGAGGAATTCAATGCAGAACGCATTTCACGGTGATAGATTGGACTCGAACAAACGTTTTTACGTGTGGAAACAGAAACATAACCATGGTAAGATATAATATTTACATTGTTCTTTTCATTATGAGCCTATTTAGAAAGCCATCATGTAACTGAAATTTAGTGTAGTTACACTTTTTGACCTCTTTGATAGGTCAACTATTTAATTAGCAAGAGAGGAATTAGATATAATTGAAGGGCATAATTACACTTTTAAATTTCCAAGGGTGGATAAGGAGTTGGTGTAATTACACCATATAATTATATGAAATTTTTAAAAATTATTTGCTTTCTTTATTTTATATCTGTTATAAACATATTTTATTTATGGTAAATGTCTATTTATGGAGATTCTTTTAAGAGTTAGGAATCATATTTGAAGACCAATTCAGTTTCTTACTTGGAGATCAAGTCAGTTTTTTCTCTATAAATATAAGGATTTCCTTTATTGTAATACACATCTGAATATTATTCAAGAACAATAAGAAATCTTCTCTCTTCTCACCTACTTTATTCTTTTTATTATTTTATACAGTTTCATAACACATTATTAGCACGAGACTCTACCGTCTTAAAGAATGAAGGTTAAGTTTTAAGGCTAAGGTATTTTTTATTTATTTATTTTATCTTTATTGATATGACTAACCTTGAGATATTTGAGTTCGTTGCCTTCATAATTTGGGCAAGAACTACCCTTTATGGGTGTTGGATGCTATGTGTCTTGAAGACATCATTAAGAATGAAAATAAAGCATCAAAATAAAACTGTGTTAAATTTATAATATTCTTGTGTCATCATCTTGATGAAATTTTAAAAATATAAATATCTCACAGTTAAAAATATTGGGTTCAAACCCCATCAATCTATGACATAAGACGCCTTTATATGGATAATATGTTGTGTTCAAGTCTCATTCAAGTCTCAATGCACCATATTAATGATATAATAATGACTAAAGCAAAATAATGTGCTTTTGGTGAAAAATCATAACATATATTCCATTAAAATGCTTCATTGTCTAAAGTGAATGTGGTAGCAATGCATAATGTCCAAAACAAGACAAGTGATTGAATAATGCATGTGAACATGTAATGAGGTACTAAGCTATCATAAATTGATATGCTAAGGTGATTGTGTTACATTCATGAAGAATGGGAACCTTTGATAATTTGAATTAAAGAAAATTCAAATAGACATTCATTAAAGAATCTAAAGATTCTTTTAAATGGTGAATTTTCTTGTACTATTTTTTATCAAAGCAAGTTGATTGTGAGATCAACACCAACAAAAGTTGGGATTGAGTCCCCTGCATTTTTGAAATGTATGCATGGGATATTTGTGGACCTATCCACCTACCTAGTGGAATGTTTAGATATTTCATGGTCCCAATAGATGTTTTATCTAGATGATCTCATATGTGCCTATTGTCATATCGTAATTTGGTATTTGCAAAATTATTGGCACAAATAATACGATTACGGACACAATTTCCTGACAATCAAATTAAGTCCATTCGCCTTGATAATACTGAATCCCAAGCATTTAATGAATATTATTTATTCGGTAGAATAAACAATATGGCGTTGTTGAGTTATTAATTAAACACTTGCTATTGATAGCAAGACCATTGCTTATGTAAACTAGATTGCCCACTTATATATGAGGACATGAAATTTTGCATGTTGCAACACTATTTCGTCTCAGACCGATACATTATCATAAGCATTCTCCATTACAACTGGTTTTGGGACAAGAACCTAATATATCCCATCTAAGAATTTTTGGATGTGCTGCATATGTGCTTGTGGCACCACCACATCGCACAAAAATATGATCCCAAAGAAGATTAGGAATATATGTTAGGTTTGAATCTCCCTTCATTATTGAATGTCTTGAGCAATTAACTTGAGATATGTTCACTGCTCGATTTGTATACAGTCGATTTGATGAGACACTTTTTACAAAATTAAGAGGAGAAGATAATAATATCAAAAGAGAAATTTTGTGGACATGTCTCATCTTGATCCATATGCTTCGATTTATGAGCAAGAAGTACAAAAGATTATTCACATGCAAGAATTACAAATCAAATGTCAGATGCATTTATAGATTAAAAAAGGATCACGACTCACCTTTACGAGAAGTAGAGTAGTTGAGAAGAAATAAAGTTGAAATTTACTCCCCGCGTAAGAAATCTAAAACTTGTTCATGTAATAGTAAATCAGAAATTTACTATAGCAAAAGGCGCATGTCGTGGTACACTTGAAGTTTACTCATTCGACATATATTGAAGAAATAAAAGATTCTTCAAGATTGCTTGTTCTCATGATTAGTTGATTGCATCAACTAATGTTGGGATTGAATTTCCTAAATTCTGAAAGTATAAAAGGTGAATATGGGCCCGTTCACCATCATGTGATATGTCAAATAGATGCATCAATAAGATAATCACATGTGCGTTTATTGTCAACTTGAATTTTGACATATGCAAAATTATTTGTGCAAGCTAATTGAATTAAGAGCAGAACTTTCAGAATACGTAATCAAAATGATTCATCTTGATAATATTGATAAAAAATTAAGCTAATTGACACTAAATGCCTTAAATAAATGATCAATCATTGCTTATGAGAACAAAGCTTCATGGTCCGAAATATGACAAATTATAGACAAAGATATGCATCAATCCAATACATTATGATCATTTTCTCTTCAATTGATTTATGATCAGGTACCATATAATTTCCATCTAATAATTTTGATATGCGGTATACAATTAATAAATATACAATGATGCATAAATGATGAATTTTTCAAGATAGATTGGAATATATGTTAGTTTGTCTAACATAAGGGGGAGATAATAAGAAACTAAGAGTTGAAATACTCTTATTGAATGTCCCTGAAGGAAAAAATCTATGACATGCATGAAACATATAATTGATCTCAATTCTTGAAAGGAAAAAATGATCAAAGTGGTTATAATAAAGAGGCAATATGCTCATGAAGAACTTATGACACAACACATCATGAAACCTCATGAGAGGAGTAGCTACCTAAAAATAATGAAGTGATGAGATCTCAACAAGTTATGTCACATTGCAAACAAACAAAAAAGATATTTTGTCTATGATATCTTTGATACAATATAGCGCAATATTGTAAAAGATTTTGGGATCCAAATTTTGATATATTAAAGCATGGTCTAACTATCAAGTGGAATGATGCATTTTGGTAAGCGTAAAGCTTATTTGACTTGCAATCTAGACAGTAGAAAGCGTCATGCATTTAATATTGAATATTTTCACTAGACAAAATTGATATGAAAGTATTTGAAGGATTTAAAGTACATGAAGCATATACAAATTTTTGAAAAACTTGTTTATAATCCTCATATTGATTAAATAAATAAAAAATCTTTCATATTATTCACAAGTTGATAACTTGAAGAATTTTCACTCTTGAAGAATTTTCGAAAGGCAATAGATTGTGTGCTTCAAAAAATTGAAGTAAGGGACTTGCATAACTCTTTGATCCTAAAGGGAGGATTCATAAAAGGATATAGAATGAAACATATTTCGCCAAAGCTTTTCTACACACATGAACTCCAAAAGAATGGTGATATAAATGTGCAACAGATTCGTTCAAGTGACAATGTGGTTGATTGGTTCACCAAATCTCTATCAACTGCAACTTTCAAGCAGATAGTACACAAGATTGGGATGCGAAGATTCAAGTCCTTGGATTGATATTTTGATCAGGGGGAGTAAATACACGATGTATTCTTTTTTTCTTACAAGGTTTTATCCTATTAGATTTTCCTTGTAAGGTTTTTAATGAGGCATCCAAAATGTATATTATTAGATATGTGTACTCTTTTTCCTTCACTAGAATTTTTTTCCACATGGTTTTATCTAGTAAGGTTTTAACGAGGCACATAATCTAACAAATAGACATTCAATGGGAGTGTTATAAACATATTTTATTTATGGTAAATGTCTATTTATGGAGATTCCTTTAAGAATTAG
>BAUE01094718.1:0-12060 GCA_000787875.1 Solanum virginianum | reverse complement strand
TTTTTATTTTTGGGAGGGAGTGGGGGAGTTGGGTGGATCGGAATAGGAATGAACGAAAAAATGAAAATTTCAAAATGTGAAATCTTTTTTAAAAGTAATTTTTAATCTTGTTTTATTTTAAAATAATAATAATTTTTTTTTGGAGGGAGATCGTGGTATGGATGAGATAAAAAAAATCAATTTGAAATTTAATAAGAGTTTTGAAAAATAATTTCCTTAATTTTGAAAGGAAGTCATTTTTCCTTAAATTTGAAAAAAAATGAGTTGATTTGAAAAATATTTTTCAAAAACATTTAATCCAACAAAACATGAGAAAATAGAAAAATATTTTTCTGAAAATATTTTTCTCCGTACCAAACACACCCCCAATCAAGATGAAAAAGGCTACAAAAATTACAAAGTGTAAAATTCTTTTTAAACTTTACAAAGTGTAAAAATTATTTACACACTTACAAAGTGTAAATTTTTTTTACACTTTATAAAGTATAAATGACTCTCCTTTAATGGTCCGTTATAAAAAATACGAAAAGTGTAAAATAATTTTACACTAAGCTTATTTTTGTTTATTTTTAGATTTATGACCTATTTGTGTAACTTTAGTATATTTGTGGCTTATTTTGGTTCACAGTTCTGTTAACATTCAACTTGTTAGAATCTTTTTTCATGTAAAAATAAATAATTTGTTAAGGAGAATGTTATTTTTTATCCAAAGGTAGATAAAAAAGACATTTTAGGTTATATGGATTGATGAAGAGTATTTTTTATATCATTTTTAATAGTTTGAGAACACTTTAGATTCTTTTCCAAAAAAAATATTAACATGTTTATTATGAAAGACACATTTTTTATCATTTCCTTAGATTAAATTATTAACCGTAGAAATATTTTTAAGTAAATTATTAACGATAAAAATATTGTGAATCAAGCTATTGAAAATACTTTTATCAATTTGATACATTGTTTAGAGATATTGTTTTTTTCTTTGTATTCCTTCCCGCTGTTTTAATAAAGTCGGCGAGAGTAATGTTAACACTAGTCCTATTTTAATCCAAAAAAAAAAAATCAATCTAAGTGGCTGACGTATTTGATGGAAAACTTATGTAAATATATTATATATATATAAAAAATCAATTGTAGTAAAAACAATTTATTTATAAAATATATAATATAAATTTTATTGATGAATAATATACTAATCATGTATTTTAATTTATCATTAGTTAATTTCTTATTAAATAAATACATTATATTTTTAAACACTTGTAATGCATGTATAATGCATGCTTAATTTATTTTTCTTATAAATATAAATTTATAATATATATTATTATAAATAAAAAATATTATTAAAATTAGTAATTATTTATTAATAGATAGTCTCTCAAGTAATTTTTCTTATTTTTGGCACGAGACATGGATACTGATGGGTCGGGTCAAAAAGAATGGGCCCCAATATTTAACAGGTTGTGCCACCCAATGTTTGAGACCAGCTGGCATGAAAATGACCACAGGAAATTCAGATGTGTCCAACACTGCCACTGGGGACCCACAACGAACGTGGCCACGTCATCCCTTACACAATCACAGGTGTCCTTCACCTTTTTCACATTAAATTCTATTTTCCACGTGGCACTATTTCCTTTTTTATTTTCCCTTCTCAATATTCTCCTGTTTAAGGTAGGGCCCCTGGTTAGCTTGGCAGTTTTTTCTTGTTGATTAACATTCTTTTCTTATTAAAAATTCAGGATTAGAGAAAAGTATAAAATACTTTATGCACACTTAAAATGTACCTAATTAGGTGTAGTTTGGTGGATCATTTAGAGGTAGTTGTGCATGTACATTAAATTATGTATAAGTAAATATTATATTTGATTAATTGATTTGGAGTTAAGTTATTTATATATACAATTAATATAATATTAATTTATAATTTAAAAATTCGAATAACTAATATATTTAGGGCTTGTTCAGTTGAAAATTAGAATAAGTTATTTTTGAAATTAATTATTTTGAGATAAGTTATTTTCATCATATATATGAAATAATTTGTTGTTTGATACAGTAAATTGAGTCGGTAAGCAAGCCAGTCTAAAAGGGGAAAGTATGATGTTCCATGCATCAATCTAACCATTATCTTAAAGAAAAAATTATGCGGATAATAAATATATATTAGTTAATTAACTAATATTGTTATGATTTAAATTAATTATGACTTATGATAAATATTTAACTATAATTATAATTTGAGTTTTGTATAATTTATGTGAAATATATAAATACTGTGAATTGTATAGTGAATTATACAGTTAATTATACAAATATCGTCCACGAATTGTATCAAAAATATACAAATACTATACAAAAACTGCGAATTGTATAACGAATTATACAAACGTATATAAATGCTATGCAAATTATTCAAATATTGTGATAATTATAGTTACAAAATGTAATTACCTAAACTATAGTTACGAAACATAATTAAAATAGTTTTGAGCCTGAAAATTCAATTGTCAAATCATGCTAATTGTGACTAAAAACAACAATTCAGATTAGTGTTTCAGTAATAGACAATGTGTTAAATGATGCATTTTTAAGTTACAAAAATATATAAAAAAAAAGCTCTTAAAAGATCAGGTGATGATAGAAACTTTTGAAATTGGGTTATCTTGTAGGAATGTCAACGTATTTTTTTAAAACATCACGACTATTTTTTTTTATGACAAAAATTTCCCAAAACTATTCTCCATTTTTTTGTTTCAAATTTTAGTTGTTTTAAATTAATTGATAGGAGTAACTAAATTCAAATATTCATTTTGGGTCACCATTTAACTTATTTCCATGTTAAAAATAAATTTCTCCGTTTTCAGGAACCACTCGGCCTATATACGTACTGCTGCATGTTAAAGTTGTCTCAGATTTCATTTCGTTCATGTGTGTCTGAAATTATTTTATAAAAAATTGATTTTATTCTTGGATTTGAATAATTTAGCATTTATATCTATTTTAGTAAGTTTAAATTCAAAAAATAAATTTCATTGTGGATAGATTGTTATTGTGGTTGTTGGTATATATAGAGTATTTAAAATTATATACAAGTGAAAAGTCTGGAATTAATTTAAAAAATGTTTGGTGGTTGGTGTATTTTCAACTGTCACGCAGGGCATGCCCTAGAAAAGCGTGGTCAAAGCGCGGTTTGTTTGAAAATTTCCTGGAAAGTTGATTTTCTGGTTTCGTTAGAATTCAACTATACAGGTTGAGAGGGCTTTTCTTCTTCTTTTTGCCTTCTCCATCACGTCTCTCGTTATATAAACACCTACCTCCCTTAAATTCTCTTCTTTCCCCTCTCAATTTTCTTCTTCCAATAAACAAATTTCTTCTTCTTGTACGATTTGGTAGTGCCGGAGGTAAGCTGACGTCATCTCCTTTTTCCCCGGCATTTTTGTATAATGTACCTATTGTCTTGTTCTTCGAGATTGGTTGGCCCTGTTAAATAAATATTGCTATATGTATGACGCCATTTTTATTCCTATTGTGAAGGTTTTTTTGTTCTGAAGAAAAAAAAAACACTACTACATTTTAGGTGCACCTTGCATTCAATGTTTCCGTTCATTTCCCCGCATTTCAATCGTCATTAGAAAATAAGTATTTGTTTGGCCTCTGTTTTCTGCAAAAGTTCCTTTTGTTTTTGTTAGGAACTTCTCCATTGAGAGTAGTTACAAGTACCTTGGTTTACTCAAATATTTATCATAATTTTTATTTTGTTTTGATATTATATTGCAAATCTGTGGTGCTGTTTTAATTGATTGATAAGTTCGGTTATTTCTGTTTCTTTTCCTCACCATAAGTCCACTATTTTATGATGTGATGTATGTCAAATTCTTTTAAAAATCATTTTCAAACCTCGATTAATTGTTGCCAATCTATTTGTTGATTTTTTTTCACAGATCTAATCCACTATATCTTTGTACCCTAATGTGGTTGGATATATATTTTGATCATTGAAACAAAAGCATTGTTCTTGAAAATAAAAGGTTTGAAAGATAATAGTTATGTCCAAATGTTTCTATTTCCTGGTGGTGGTCACCAAGTTGGTGTATGAAAGCAACTATAATATGGAGAAATATGTATTTAGCGTGATTCTTGGTTCATCTTCAATGCCATGGTTTTGTTCTATTACTAGAATTTAATGAGAGGGGGGTCATATTTAATGCCCCTCCATGCTTCTCTGTAGGACCATAATATGTAGTTGCATCTGCTGTTTTTTTCCTCTCAATTTGTGGGCTATGGGGAGTTTAACAGCTCCTTACTGCCTTTTCTTACCAAATATTTGTATTTGGACCAGTATTTTAGTTTATTTATGAGACCTCTCACATAACATGTTGTTTATTCATTCAAAGGTAATTTGTGAACGTATCGATTTCATTAGTGTTAATATGTTTTTTTATGGTAGTTAGGCCCTTTAATATGTACACAGCAAGTCATGCAGTGTTCTAATTTTTCATGCTATATGGAATCACCAGAAACCTTGATTTGCCTTTTTGTTTTTTGTGTGTGTGTGGTATTGATTGAGATTCTTTTAAATCGAATTCTTTCAATTCTTGTTCTACTTTGCTTCTTTCTTTCCTGTGTAGAACCTTTTTCCTGTTGTGTTTAATTTTGTCATGCAAATTGCTTGATAGTTTGACTTCATTTGCATTCTAGATGCTGTATCACTTTAACCTTTCATTTAATTTAATTCATCTGTGATATTGAGAATCACAGCTGCTTAACATATATCATTCTCATCCATATTTTGCAGATTGTTTAAGCCAACTGACTAAAAATCTGAGGTTAAGAAGCAGGAAGATGTGCAAGTAGGATTTACATTGGATAGTGAATTATGTGTTTGACATTGACATCTTTCTTTCACTCATTCTTTGTCTGGTGATGGTCAGTTTGCAGGGCTCTTTTGCTTGATGGATCGTACGCCTAGCTGCAGTGATAAGTTTAATTTGAAGAGGTGGTTTTTCATTGACAAAAGGGTTGGTTAGAAGTGTGTGAAACAATTTAAGAGCTGAGTTTCTCAAACCATTGTCAACTGCTTGCATAGTTTTAAACCTTGCTTTCTGTCATAAAAGTGATATTGGGCAGAATGGACCTGAAATCAAATACTTCCCCTGTCGTCACCGATCCTGTCCCAATGACTCAGTCCAGATTGGGCGTCCACTCTGCTCTGATGCCATACACTCCGGCTGGGCCAACTTTCTCTCCCACACTCTTCCTTACTATCCCAAGGAAGAAGCCAGGAATTCTAGATGATGTTAGATCAAACGCTTGGTTGGACGCCATGAAATCATCATCTCCTACATATAGAAAGAAAAGTAAGGATTCCACTGCTGAACCAGCATCAAATGAAACTGATCTTGCCTACCGTATCTGGATGGTAATGCTCTTTGTAATCTGATATTGTCCATGTTATGCCTGGATCTTACTTCCAGAAGAATATAAGAGAAGTGTTGTAATATTTTTTGTGCTTTTGCAGCTCAAGTATCCCTCGGCACTTTCATCATTTGAGCAAATCACAAATTATGCAAAAGGCAAAAGAGTAGCACTTTTTCTGGACTATGACGGGACTTTATCACCTATTGTGGATGATCCAGATCGAAATAAGTATTTGTTTGGCCTCTGTTTTCTGCAAAAGTTCCTTTTGTTTTTGTTAGGAACTTCTCCATTGAAGCTTTCATGTCTAGTGCTGTGGGTATTTTAACTTTTTAATGGGAGAAAGTTTTCTGCTACACTTATGGGATTCCCTTTTTACATTAAGTCTCTCTTTTTCAGATGCGTGCTGCTGTGAGGAATGTGGCTAAATATTTTCCCACAGCAATTATTAGTGGGAGAAGTCGTGATAAGGTGCTTACCAATGCTTTCATTTAAGTGTGTTTGAACATGACTTCTTTTCTATGTGTAAATCTATCATTACTATGTCAAAAGCTTTCGAGATTCTTCTCTTATTGGTTGGATATTCTTGTGTCCAGGTATATGACTTTGTCGGGCTAACTGAACTTTACTACGCTGGTAGTCATGGCATGGATATAATGAGCCCTGTTAGATCCATTTCTGATGACTATAGCTGTACTAGATCTACTGACAAGCAGGTAATGATGCTAAAGCTGATCTTTATTTGATAAATTAGGACATCGAACCATCTTTTGTTTTATGAGCTGCTGACATCAATCAACTTCTGTGAACACAGGGTAAGGAAGTTAATCTTTTCCAACCTGCTAGAGAATTCTTACCAATGATTGAGGAGGTAAAAAAGAGTTTTGTGCTACACGATTATTATTGCTATTTGTGGCGTTGCTCAGTATAAAACAGTGTTTTTAATATATGCTTAAGCAGGTTCTTAGATCTCTTGTCGAGCTCACAAAAGACATCAGCGGAGCAAAGGTTGAGAACAACAAATTCTGTGTTTCCGTACACTATCGTAATGTGGACGAAGAGGTATGGATTGATAATTTTGGTTAAAACCCAAACAAAAGACTGTTACTTTTCTCACCGATTATAAAGAGAGAGATTTTTGTTACTTATCTTTACCTGTCAGAAAATATAAAGATTTTTGTTACTTATCTTTATCTGTCAGAAAATTCTGATCCCATGTATTGTTGCTTGCTTAAATTATTACAGAGTTGGTCAACTATTGCAGAATCTGTTGATGAATTGTTAAAACACTACCCTCGTCTGCGATTGACACATGGCCGGAAGGTACACATCCGAGCCTTCTTTTGCAATGCATTTTGCAGAGAAGTAGGAAAGTTACTACCTTGGTGTATGTTAACTAATCTAACTAACTTCTCCTCAACCTTATTCAGGTTTTAGAAGTCAGGCCTGTGCTTAACTGGGACAAAGGGAAAGCTGTTGAGTTTTTACTTGAATCGTTGGGTGAGTGATGTCTTTGACTGTTTTATGGAACTAAGTTACTGATGTCCCAACAGTTGAATCGTCCTATTTATTTTAGTTTATAATAAGACTAACGCGAGTGCATAATTTTTTCACTTTTAGGGTTGAATAATTGTGATGATGTTCTTCCAATATACATAGGAGATGATCGTACTGATGAAGATGCATTTAAGGTAATGTTGAGCCAATAAAAATAGGAAATTATGTAACAGACTCGCCTTTCCTTGTGGGATTATCAACTAAGTTGTCAAATGCAGGTGTTGAGAGAGGGAAATAAAGGTTATGGAATCTTAGTATCTTCTGCTCCGAAAGAAAGCAGTGCATTCTACTCTCTGAGGGATCCATCTGAGGTAAGACCGCGTTTCTAATAGAGTAATGGATAGCATTTGCATGTTTGGATTCTGAACAGAGAGCATATGTGTGGTTTTAGGTGATGGAATTCCTCAAGTGTTTGGTATCATGGAAGAAGTCGAGTGCTTGTAGCCATTAACTTATACCCCATTTTGTTGAATTGTGTTCCTATGAAGATCTAATGACTGACTGCTTGCGGATGGTTTAGGGAGCAGAGGTGCTCAGTGAAAGCTTGTAACAGGATTTCAGTTTCACTGTTTCCTTGTAAATTCCTTTTGAGTAATTGCCGCATCAAGGATGCCCTTAAGCCAATGTATAGTCATCTTCATATTTTTTTCTTTTCAAGTTTGATGCTCTTTTTTAAACTTTGGCTCACTTCTCCTCAAGGGAGAGTGTACCCCAACACATGAATTGCTCAATACACATCAATTGCAAACTGAGTTTCTTTATCTAGTAATTTATGTTCAACACTCTTTTCTTGCCCTATCCTATCACTTGTTAATCACTACTCTTTCAACTTAGAAAAGAGAAAGAACGTAATATAATACTCCAAGTATAGTTTACATAAGAAAGAAACACCATCCCATTTCCAATGACAAAATTGTACAAAAAAATCCAGCCAGGAAGAAGGATTGTGAACTTTACAATTGTGCCTCCAAAAGTAGGATCGGATAGTATGTTTTCAAATAATATTGCGCACAATGTATCACCCACCATCAACTAGATTGATTACCTTTGGTGTCGGAGCCAGAATTTTCATTGTGAGGGTTTAAAATTTAAAAAAGTAGACACATGAACTAAGCAAAAGGGGTTCGACAGCTATTATATATACACAAAAAATTATTTTTACTATATATAGATAGTATAATTTTTCAATAAAGTGGCTTCGGATGGAACCCCCTAATTTTAATGTGGTTCCGCCGCTGATTCCCATGCTCCTCCATTATTAGTTCATTACACTGCTTCTGAACTCGTCAATTTTTCCACTACTAACACAAAAAGACTAGCAGTTCGTCATGATAAAAACTAGTCAAAATTCCAATCAAACTCGGTTCTGGACATCATCAATCATCATGTATATAAAAAGTGTATATTCGGTATATCATAGACAAACTTTTTGAGATATACACATATAAAAAGGATACACTAGTATAGAACAGTATATGTGATATACAACCACTTACAGACCTCTTCTTTAATGTCAAGCTAGTCGTGGTAACTAGGAGGCCAAATTGGATTACTAAGGTAAAATTCTCTGTCACTTCTTATTAGGCGATTACCTAATTTTATTAGGTACTACAATTTTTTGAAAGAACAAACAAAGAAAATAAACTTAATAACAATTGAGTGGATTTAATTATGATTTGTTTATTGAGTATTACCAATATGTACATGGAATGAAAATCCCTTTCAACAAAATGGTCATATATATACATAGATATATTATATAGATGATGTATAACTATGTATAAACATTTATATATATTGTTTATATAGTAAAGTATATTGCAGATCATTTTTTAATTCCCATCAATTCAAATCTCATCTAACATCCCCAAAATTTAGATATGAGCTCCTCAATATTTTCAATCATTTAATATATTATTTGTTCAAAATAATTCACGTTTTATCACATTTTTAAAGTCGAATTCTAAACATGAAAAGAGGAGGAAGGGAGGAATAAGAAAGACCACAAGGAAATAAGGAGGAAGAAAAAGGTAAATAACCATTAATGGCTAGAAGAAGATCAACGAAGGAAGAGAAGGCATCAAAATGCATTTTGTGTTCAATAACATTATCCTAATGATCCATTTTATAAATGATAATTCAGTTATTTGGATAAGGAATTTTGACTCAATTGCTAATTTTCTCTTTTTTATCCCCTCGTATCGACTTTATATATTCAGCCCAAGTAATGTTTGAATAGTCACACATTTATTAAATTACTTAAATTCAAGGACTTCTTACGTAACTTTAAATTCACCAAACTAGCTGCATGTATATTTAATATACATGTGCGAATCATAATATATCAAGATTAGTGTATAATTGTGTATACATGATATAAAAGAAATATTCTTTTATGTTAATAGAATTCAACAATTAATATAAATAATGAATGGCATGGCAATTTTACCATACTAACTCTATTAGAGTAAAACATGAAAAATAATACTCCCTCTTATTTTTTTATTTTTTGAAAAAAACCCAACAAATCATCCCCCCCCCCCCCCCTCTTCTGCACTTTGCCTGTAATATCAAAAATAGAATGACATTTTTAGGTAATAAATAATGTTGAGTTATTTTGAATAAAAAAAAATTTAATTTTAATAAATATCTTGTTTATTTTTTTTCTAAATCCTTTTAACCCGGCCATTGACACTCCCAAATAGCAATCGAGTGACGCCCTGCTTTGCCCACTTAGGAAGGAAAAAGTAGCTAATCTTATGGATGGCAGGAACAAACTCACTACTCCACTCCTAGTCAGCAGGGTAAAAAAAGAAGAAGATTAAAATAAAAATTGTAAAAAAAACTTACAGAAAGATAATAAGACAGGTTTATAAATATAAACCTTAAAAAAATTTAGATGTTTTCGAGTAATATATAAGTTGAATGAAATATAATTGCATCACGATGTCTAAGAACAATATCTAACATAAATATGATATATTAATTTTCCATCGATCATAATGATCATTGAATCGAGTCTATTATTGAATTTTTTTGTCCTGTTTGTTTGTTCACATTTATTTTTCCATCCATCATTTAGCTTCTTGACTCCACCTAGACAATAATTTACTTCTTTCATTATTTTTCAATCATCATAATTTTTTTAAATATCAAACAATATAAATTTTAACTAATATTTTAATTTATATTTTTATCATATCGATTAAAAAAATTATAATTTATAATATCTATTATATAATTTTTAAATATTTATATTATTATTTTTAGATATTATTATTAGCTTGTAAGATTAGTAAATCTAATGCCCGACAAACACAACATAATAATTAATTAAAAGGGAACTTACATAAATATACTAGATTAGGAAAATATTTATCATTTATAGCAATAACAATTTATTTTTACTGAACACTTATAATACGTTTATAATACATATTACAGGAAACTATTTATAAAAGATATCTAATACAAGTTTTATCGAGAATAATACATTTATCACATATTTTAATACCGTTATAATACATTGTGTTAATTTCCTATCAATAAGCACAATATATTTGAAAACACTTATAATATATTTAGGATAATGCTAAATGACCCAAAAAATTTGGCCCAAATATGGTCAAAAAGGTCAAAAAGACCATAATAGCCTTTTCTTTTCAAATTGAAGTTATTTTTTTTTTAAACAAAGTTGTTGAATTTTATGAAGTATTTATTAGAAGACTTTTTAGGTTCTACAAAACATTAATAGTCTCATACTATTTTAATTCTTTATTCTTCATTTTTTGACTTTACCAATTTGCTTTTCTTCTATACATAATATGCTACAAAGAATCCCATTTATGCTAAATATTTAAAATGTAATTTTTTTTATATAATTGTGTTATAAATATTTTATAAAACTAATTTGTAAAGTTGCTTGAATAGTTATTCTATATATATTTTCAGTGAATTTATTTTGCTCTATCAAAAATTATTTACTAATTATTTTTATAAGAAAATTCAATTTTAATAACAATTTTTTAAAATATATTTATCAATTATATTTTAAAATTTTATTACAAAATACTATTATTTTATATATGTAGTTATTTAATAATAAAAGTAGTATTGAATGAAAATAATAAATGTTTCTTGATTTATTAAAACATATAAATAAAATAATAAAATAAATTTCATTAAATGACAAAATTAACCCTCAATTCAATAATAATTACGGGAAAGCATACACATTGACGGAGCAGTGTGTGCTTATTCGCTTTCTTATATAGTAATACTAAATATAAGAGTCTCTACTAGCATGGTCCCATTATATATTATTTTTATTTATGTATCACCGATAGAATTTAGAGAGTCAATCAACTTTTTAATATGAATTTAAATATTCTAAATGTATTAATTATTGTCGTTTAGTGCCACTTACGTAATTTTTAAATAATATATTTTACTTTTAGCGTTCGAATTTATGCTGCACCGATGGAATATTGATGGGCAACCAAATTTTATATGACTTTTAAATTTTTCTTAATTATTGCTATCTATAGTAATTTTTACGTCATTTTCAAATAATATATATTATTTTTCTTCCCCAATTAATGTTACAGTTATAAATATGTCCTATATATATATATATTTTAAGTTGATAATTATTATGATTGATAATATTTTACATAATCTTCAAATAATCTATGTTACTCCCTCCATCTTAATTTATGCCATAAATTCTCTAAAAATAATTTATGTCTCTTAAATATGTAAATTGTTAATTATTGTGATTTATAATAATTTTATGTTACTTATTCCAAGTTAAAGTTAAATTATTCTTATTCTCTAAATTTTAAGTGGAAGAAAAATTTATTTGCTAAATAAGTTAGAATTGTTATTACTCGTGGGGAAGACTTATCACCCTTATTTAATTGGTATAACGTGGATCCATCATATAATTTCACTTCACCTCCTTTTAATTTTCCTAATTCATTTTTTTCTTCCCTTGTCTTTTGGCTTTTATTTTTCATCAAATTTAAAACTAACTCTATTAAATATATACATAATTCTTTAAGATAATTTTGAATAAATTTC
>BAUE01094746.1:0-12049 GCA_000787875.1 Solanum virginianum | reverse complement strand
GAATGCTACACCACCATGCTCAACTTCCCTCAACTTAACTTCCAACCTAACAACCGATGTACCCCACTAGTCTCCTCTTTGCCACCATCAAACATGCTAGGCTACCTAGAGCACCGAACACAATATTAGCCTTATCGTGGAAAAATAATGCACACTCATTCATAATCCTTAAAGAACTCTAACCACCTTCTTGCTATCCACAATACACACCTATCATATTTAGCAAACAACCTCTCATCCTCCAAGACTTGCAGCACTACCCCCAAATGATTCACAAACTCTAAACAAATCAATACCTTATCACTAGAGACCACCACAAATATATCAAGGTAGGGTTGTAGGACCCTATTCAAGAAACCCACAAACACCACCGGTGCATAAGCCAACCAAACAACTCCACCAATATTCAAAATGATCATTCCTAGTTCAAAAAGACTCTTAGGGATATCACCTACTTTCTTCCACACTTGAGAACAAAACCCAAACCTCAAATCAACCTTAGAGAAGTGACTAACCCATTATAGTTGACCAAATAGATTGACCATCCTTAACCATCATATTACAACCTTAAAGGTCCTACACTTATCAAAATCATTCTATGCAAATAGCCAAACCACCTCAAGGCCTCCAACACATCAAGCTAAGTCATCATCCCATAAGCATATTTATAATATGCATGTATATACTTTCAAAGAGGCAATAGTCATTTTCCAAATCATTTCAATGCACAATTGGGCTTAAAAGCCAAACTTCATTCACAATAATTCATATTTAGGCTCAAATGCCAAAATCATAATTTCATTATATCATAATTTTTTTCAAAATAATTAGTGTACATAAATGCATATGGTATGAACAATGAGGAAATGACATGGGCAATTAAGGCTCCATTTAAAATTAATATTTATATAATTCATAAACCCAAAATAAATCCGCATATAATGGTTTAAATTACATTAAAATCATCAAATAAACACTACCCATGCACCAATAGAATTTTTGGAATCATAATATTCAAAAACCCCAAATTATAATAAGTAAAATTCATGCAGGTTTTCTTGAAAATAATTTTGGGTCTCCTTGGTTGGAAGGAACTATTTAAATCCCAAATTAAAATAAGTAAAATTCATGCAGGTTTTCTTGAAAATAATTTTGGGTCTCCTTGGATGGAAAGAACTAAGGATGAACCTACATACACATGAATCCTACTAGCACTAAGGAATAACACAAGAAATAGCAACTCCCGGACCTATCCAATCACCCTACTCACAACCTTCGAAAATAGCACACTAACCCAAGAGGCTCCTAATATCCAATAAAGTCTAAGGACTAGGCTAATCTCTAATCACCTTCGTCTTACTAAGGTGCACCTTAATATCATCACCCGGCACCACACATCCTAGGAAGGCAACTTCTTATCACCAACATTCCCTTATCTCACTAGGGTCCACCTTAATACCCTTACTCGGCACCACATAACCTTGGAAGGCAACCTCTTACCACCAAAATCCCCATCTCTCCTACTTAGCACCCAACCTTCTTTCTTGAACTTGTAGTACTACCCTCAAATGATTCATATGCACTACCTCATTATGGAACGAACCATTTATCATCACCAAAACCACCATAAACTTATTAGAGTGGGGAATAAAGATCTTACTCATGAGACTTATAGGCATATCCGGTGTACTAGTCAAACCAAAGGACACTACCCCAACATTCAAAATATCAGAAAGGACATTCAAAGTCGCATCTACCACCACTAACAATTTTATAGACAAAACAACTTAGGTTCAACACCTCCAATTCTCACAAGATGAAAAATGCAACCCCTTAGAGACCTATTATACCTTAAGACAAGAATGGACCTACCTCTTTTGCTACCAATTAAACACCACCCCATGAATCTTCCACATAAGGACGGGTTCATTAGGGAATTGGGATCTAATCCTACGGTCCTACCATCCATGAAGACACAACATGCAAGCAACCATTCCATCCCTAGTATGACATCAAAACCCACCACGCCAACTCCAACAAGCCACAACGCAAGACCTAATGCAATACAAACTCGGATCAACACCTCTGAACTTTCTAGCAATAACATACCCAACCAAAAGATAAACACCAAAGATTCTTAGCATAACTCGGGACACACAAAAAGCCCACTAGCAACCAAAAGTAATAATGAAAGAAATAGCGAAACCTGGATCCACCAAAATCAAAACTTTCAACTTACCTTCCTCTGCCTCTCTCTTTGAAGAGGAGCAAAGAGCATTCGCTAGAGGGGAAAACCCTATCCCACTTCTAAAGCATGACATAGATCATGAATAAAGGAAATATTTCCTAAAACATCTCCTAGCCTCCTATTCATAGTTGTGGTGCACAACACAACCATGAATAGGACTCTAATCGACGTGGTGTGTTGGACTCCTAGGATCTATCAACCTAGTACCTAATACCATCTTTGTCATGACCCAAGCGTAGGGCCTAGACATCACCGGCGAATGGGAAACCCAAAGGAACCCCAAACAAGCCTCATAACATATCATTACACATCCTTGGTTGCGAAAGCAATATAAAATAACATAAGAAATATGAACAAGGGGAATTTGGACTAAGGGAGAGAACGAGAGTTTAGTACTTAAATAACATAGATGAGTCAAAGCTTAAATAAAATACATAACTTGTCCAACAACACCTCTAAACATAAATACTTAGCGGGGGCCAAGACAAAGTAACCATGCTCAGTCTCATGGTCATAAGTATACAATAAATGAAAGAGAGTCTTAATACATAACATAAGAGAATGTGAGATGTAGTGCAACAATAGATAATCATCATACTCAAAATGCATACATTAGCCAATAGGCATAGTATAACAATATGACATGTATGATCAATGCGTTAGTAAGACATGCTTAAGTAGCTTATGCTCATATCGAATATCATATGTGTAGAAGAGACCAAGCTAGAATCTCAACTTTGGTTAGGAGATGCCATTCACACCTGGACACCCTGGTGGCAAGGTACATACCCCTCACATGGTTCATGCTATTCACACCTGGACACCCTGGTTTCAAGGTACATACCCCTCACATAGTTTATGCCATTCACACCTGGACACCCTGGTGGCAAGGTACATACCCTTCACATGGTTACCCGGGCTCCTATACCCCCCGGATCGGGCATGGTCTAATGAAACACATTATATAGAACATATATATTATGCACATAAGCTCATTTCATCATTATATAATCAATCGTATCATATCTCATGATTTCGATCTTCAATTCCTCAAGAAACCACAATCGAACATTTTATCAAACACTTAGGGTGTGTGTAATGGGGGTAAAAGACCGTGCAATTTAGAGATGAAATCATGCAAGAAAATCTATTTCAAAACCGTTCATAGACATGTTCATAATAGTAAAACCATTTGTAAAATCAACTTTAAATCATGCAAAGTGATTAAAAAGGAGATTAAGGCACCATGGGTGGAAGAACCCAATGTCTAAAACCCATATACCTTGACTTTGGAGAGTTTCTTAAAGACGATTTGAAATGGAGGCTTGAAGCTTGAATGAAATCCTTAGATCCGGATGAGTTTTGGGACTCTTGAATCTTGAGGAGGACTTGGGGCTTGACTTGGTTTCCCTTGAATTTGAACAAGACTTCTTGAAAACCTTGAGAATGGATGGAGAACTTGATGAAGATTAGAGAAGATTTTGAGACGTTTTTGGTTGGGTTTTAGGGCTCAAAATGGCTAGACAATGAGGGATTTCATGTATAAAGGTATAGGGTTATTACCCAATTACAATGGAGTGAAAAAGAGCAAACTTTGGAACTTTTTGAACTTGTTCACGTCAGGTCCACATCGCGAACCCGTCGCGGATAGCTACTGTTTTTGCAAAGTTTCACTAAAAATTATTTTTCTTGGTACGGACAAAGTATACCTTGTAGGTACTCATTTTTCCACTTAATATTTACCTTTTGACAAGAATATACAGTCAGATTTGTGAAATTCTACACGAATTTTGAGATATTAAAAAAAATACATCATAGGGTCTTTCCGAGCTACATGTGAGGGGTGTTTAAATATCCCCGATTTGAGATATTTACGATTATAAGGTATTCCTAAGTAAGTGTGGGGTGTTATACCTTTCACATCTAGGCCTTAGGCTTGGGTTGTGACATGTCTACTATTTTTCTTTCATACTAGTCCTTTGAATTGTTATGATAGTATTTGTTTGTGATTGTCCACCTTTATTCATATTTAGTCTTCCACTGATATGACAAATTATTGATTAAATTAATGTGATAAGGCCAAGTGGTTCGCTCGAGTGCTAGGAATAGTCTCTGAGTGCCGGCCACATTTTTCGAGGCATGTCAAACACTTTCTAGAACTACCTGAATCTTTCAAAGTTGCCTATTTATTCTCGGCTAAAAATTTTCAATTCGGCAATATCGAGCTTGAGTTGCCCTTTTCCTCTTTATCTTTCCTTTTTCACCTCAACTTTGACCAAAACTTTTTAAAATAATTGGTGAGCTAGGTCGTGCAGTGGGTGAGTTGCATAGAGCCTCTAACCCTTATCATTTCTGCTTTACCTTGGCTATACTTTCTGAATAGAAAGGGGAGCTAAAGTTCTGATCACCGAACTACTTTGATGAGTTGCCCTTTGAAGATCCTTTTCGCCTTTGTGTTAGCTTTAGTTATGGTATTTTCTAGAGGACTTGGAAATGGACTGTTCCTCTCGCATCTCAAGGTCGGCATGTCGCTAACTGGCACTTAAGCTCACCAATTCATCCTTAGTATTTGACCCCTTTACTGAAGTGTTTGGCAGATTCTGGACTCACATGGGTGTCTCACTGAATACACTTGGCGAGTTGCCAAGTGTATTTGGCGAGAATCAGGCCTCTTTTTTTTAATCAATTTTTCCAATTCTTTGATCCTTTTTTGCCAATTTGCCTCCAAGTTGGGTCCAAAATCTTCCTTAGCTGTAGAATAATAGAATTGCTTAGTTCAAGGCACAAACAAGGTATTAAGGACACTCTTTTTTAATCAATTAAAGCACCAAATAGGTCAAGTTTTCATGACTCATCAACACGATAACTGATATAGTTGGTTGAAGGTATTAAGGACACTCTTTTTTAATCAATTAAAGCACCAAATAGGTCAAGTTTTCATGACTCATCAACACTCCCTACTTAAACTTTTTCTTGTCCTCAAGCAAATCAAATATCAATCAATTCAAAGATCAAGTCTGTAAAATATGCTAACTTAGACTCAACATACTAGGCCATGCAAGGCTTGCTAATCATGCAAATCATCAATGGTACACTCTAAGCCTCAAGTTATGCCTAACATTTACCACATTAAGCACTTTCTCACAAAAACATATGTCAATGGAAATTCACACTTAATAAAGATGCTAGATCATCCTCACTCCAACAACGATTCTGCTATCTCACAAATTTGATGATAAAATAAGCATGAGAATTAAAATCAATACTTACACTCCCAAATGAAAGAAAACATTCCCAGCATTCACTCATGGACTTGCCCTTCGTTTCCAGTGAACCTTTAGATTAGTTTATGAAAGACCAAAATGGACTTTAGGCTTGTAATGGGGTTGAGTGCAAGGATTTGGTTAAGATTATGGGATAGTGACTCAACCTTCTTGGTGCATGACTCATTATCACACTTTTCTTTCCCTATTTCAGTGAATCAACTTTGGCCCATTTACACCAATTTCTTCGGTCCTTTATACCACTTTCGAACGCCTCCTCCTTTTTATTTACAACAGCTATATCTAACATATATATAAGAAAATAAGACTTCGTTTTCTTGTTTTTTTCTTTTTTCTTTTGATAAGTAGAAGGGAGGTGTTCAAGATTTTGCTAGAACAGTTTACCATTTCTAGGAATAGTTTTTGTCAATCTTACACCCGATTCTTTTTGTTCTCCAGCTATGACACCCCCAACTTAGGCTTTTGGCCTAAGTAAGACTTATATACCAAGCCAATGCACCAAGAAGGATATAGGTAGGGCAACAAGGATATTTTCTTTCATAAACTTGGTTCAAATTTTGGTTAAAGTTCTATAAGAAGGACATGTTAGGCTCAAATGGTACTAAGCTAGACTCACAATCTCATAGGGACAACATACCAAAAAGATGGTCATGAGGTTTACAAATTTTTGATTTAGACTCAAAGAAAATGCATAAGATCCTTTCTTTCACGCATATATTTTAATCAATTGAATCAACCGGGCAAGTTCCAAGTTTCATCAAGCATTTTTCAAAGTAAACCTCACCATACATGACGTGCTAGCACACTTATCAACATTATTCAACCAATTAAATTAACTCAGGTGCAATGATCATCGCAAGACTCAAAATAGTCAACACACCAGTCATGACAAGATGCTATGAGTCCACATATGACTTATGCAACTCATAGCACCTTATTAGATTGACCTTAGAATATCGTTCATAAACAACACAATTCAAGACATCAATATTGATTATGGTTGACACTCAAATGTACAAGAGAATATTAGAAACATGTTGCACATATTTGAAAAATAAATCAATAGTTGCTCAGACTTCACCATGAATGACCATCAAATACCACAATTGATTGACAATTTACCCTTAAGAATGTCATCACTCAATCCATCTTAGAGCATCACCAATTATCACAGCCAACAACAATACGATATCAACATATAAAAAATAGATAAACAAACTAACACATGGAAATAAACCACAAACTAAAATAACTCAATATATACAAACCAAATGTGTTGAATGTAAACAAATATATACAAATAAATGGGTTTAAGTACTAACTACCACCCCACTAAAAATCATAACAGTGTCCTTAATGTTGACTAAAACAAAAATATAATTAAGAATGGATAAAAAAAAAAGAATAAGAGTGCCCCTAGCTGGCTAAGTCTGAGGATCAACATTAGCGGGCTGAATGGGAACATTCTCAAATGAATAAGTCAAAGCAGTCTGAAGCTGGGCGTCTTCCAAATTCTGAAGACCCACATATCTATTATCTTGCACATGCTCTGGCTAGACAAAATCCTCCTCATCGATCACTTTAGGTAAGTTATCATCCTCAACCTCAATACTCGATACTTGTTGCAACATGTAAAGTGATCCAACCTCAAAGCATAATCAAATAAAAGTTGGTGTTAATTAGACAACTCTATCTACAATGGAATAATTGTAGTTGCAGTAGTCTCCACAATAATCATAGGCTCCCGAGACTCAAAAGAGGAGGAATGAACATTAGTGAAATGGGCCAGACCGTCCATTCGATAAATTTTAGCCTGAGTCAAAGGTAGAAGTAGGAGGAACCAAAGAAGTAAGCGGTGCAGCTGTAGAGATAGATGTTGTAGTGGAAAGACCAGTCAGGCCCGAATTTAGACCCGAATTGGATGGTATCTCTGATATAAGTGGCTTAATCTCAAATGTTGCAGGATAGATGAATGGTGTAGTATTAGTTGGAGATGGCCTCCTCCTAGCCTCCATATCTTTCAAATAATTTGCCTTAATCCAATGGATATAACTCAAAGCAGCGAGGGTAACCTCAACATTGGTGGCCTTAGTAAATGTGACCCTCACCAAACTTATACAGCTGAGTGATAAGGATAGAAAATGGTGATGAAGTCTACTACTACCTCATCCTCATAAATATCTTGAATATGATAATATCATCTAACTTTAATCTTACCCCATCAATGATACAAACTAGTGGAGCAGCCTTTGGATGCCGATTCATGGACTTATTCTTTGATGGCATCAAGGTTTTTCTAATGAATATGAACTAGTAGTGGGTGACAATATTGATGTCTGACTTCTCGATAACAACCACCTTTATGGTCTATGGGGAAGTGACATCAACCAATAGAGGTTCAAGCTAACCTTGCAACTCGTCCAAGTGCCTAGCCAGTTTGTCCTGGAAGCCATCACAACCTAAAAATCTACAGTGAATGACCTCATTGATGGTAGAGGTCCCACATTATACTTCCTTCCCTTGAACCTCAACAATGTACAAGGGATTTGGTGGCACTCCTTTTTGGGCTTCGATAGTTGTTCGGCATATGATTTGTAGAATTCCCAAAACTATGAAGCCATATATGGCCTACGGGGACTAGAGAATAACTCAAAGTGGTGAAATTTAATAGTTTTCCAAATTTTGGGATATCGATTGACAACCCCGTCAAGCCATTTATCCTTTATAAGTATGTGCAAATTAGTGCCTTTAAGGGGATTCATAGATCGTGGGGCAATAACTAGCACTACCCGTGGTGGTGGATTAACCAACAGGTTATGGATTGACTTGGAACACATTTTTGTTTAGGCATATTACAAGGGTTGAAGGATGTCTACTCATGTTTGTGGTGGTGATGTCTCTGGTGCATAGGGTGGATGAAGAATTTTGTTCTTGGTTGGACTCATCATTTCCATCCAATCTACCTTGGTTGAGTCGGAGTCCGAATTTGATTGTTGTCTCTCCACCATGGGTTATTTTCCTTTTTCTTTGTCCATCTTAGACTCTCTCATACGATTTTGTTTGTATAGAGAATCCTAAGTAGATCCAGACTCCCTGATAATAATGCCTCCCTGACGTCTCCAAGATCTAACCCTCAATCTTATCAATCAAACACTATTGGAGATAATAGGGTTAAAGGTTAGTCGAAACCATATTGCAATTCGATGCAAAAATCACACAAGAAAAAATTGGTGCTATATTTCACTAGTTGGGTTGGTGATTCACTATTAAAGTTTGGCGAGCAAAGTCATTCCTGCTAACCTGTCTCAATAGTTTTTGACTTGAGGTTACAGTCCATAATTTCTTGTACGAGTTATAGAACACCTCTCGTATAAGGCTCCAACACTTAGTAAAAATTTGACATCCATTAAGCAAACCACAAAACCATCCTTTTATGACATGTCAATAGGACCACGACTTGTACAGAAGTCTCACCTTGTTAAACCCTAAATCACCCCTCTGTGAACCCTATCCATGATGTCAATCATAACCCATCAATCAAATTATAATTCGTAAATGGACCTTCCTACATCACCCCAAAGTTTTAAAATACTTCTAAGTGTTAGGGTCATCTATGAGACCTTGTCTACGACTCGCAAAATCACTTATGAGCCGTAGATTAGGATCGTAGTCCCTGGCACCAAAACCTAAATTTGCATTTTTCTCCTATATTCTGACTTTCCATCCTGCGAACAAACTACCTGTGATTTGCCTTCGCGAATGTAGTGGTTAAGTTTATTGATCCTCCATAAATGCTGCAAATAGTTTGCAACAAATAGGTCAGGTTAATTGACCCTTCATAAGTTGAGAGTCAATGTTGTGAATTAGGTGGCCAAATACCCTATACTCTAGGAGTGCGACACTTATCCCCTTCATGTGGAGTTCAAATGCCTAGACCTCCACAAATGTAGCCTAAGGTCCATAATTGAAGAGAAGAAAATATGATTCACCAGTAAGGCTGATTATCTCAACACAAAGTTGAGAAAAAAATGATGTGATATGGGCTCAAAGTTTGTTTAGAACCCTATGCACAATTGAGTTATGCAATACTTTGCACACTATAAATAACATTTTGGACTTAATGAAATTGACGAAATAACCAATGAAGGTCATATTGTTATAATATTGACCTAAGTCAACATTTGCATAAAGCAACCAAACAAGAAAATTATAAAACACCATAAAATCAACCCAATCTTCTTGGAATTTGAACCAAAGGTCATTCTAGATCAAACTCTATATTTCAAAGCTAATCTCATTGGTGAAATTTTCATTCAAGCACATTTACCAAGAATTTAAACTCATGTAGTTACAGTCAATTCATGCATAATTGAATTTAGAATTATGAGATAAAGTACTCTGTTCATCCCATTTTATGTGGCATCCTTTGACTTGGCATGGTATTTAAGAAAAAAAAGGAAGACTTTTAAAATTTATGGTCTAAAATCATTCTTAGATATTTGTATGGTTGAGAATCATTTCATTAAGAGTAAAAAGGAAATTGAAAAGGTAAATTGTTTTCATGAGTAAGGTGACATTCTTTTTGGGATGAACCAAAAAGGAAAGAGTGCCATATAAAATGAGATAGAGAGAGTAAAATTTATGGAATCCAAAATTAGATCATTAAAACTCTTTCTTACATTGAAAATTCATGAATAAAGGTGAGAATTCTTTAAACTTCACATGGAAGGGACCCATGAATAAATACCCATATACCTGAAGTGAAATCCTCATTTGAAATATGTAATTGAAGGCTGTGAACCTAAAATTTGCTTTGAAAGAAACTTGTAGAGATATAATTTTCCTAGTCAAGGTGAGGGTTGAGTGAATGAGATATTAGGTTGGTAGAAACACCCAATTCATACTTAATATAACCAAAAATGTCATAGTATAAGAGTTAAAAGGATGAAAAAAAGACTAAAATAATCTTAAGAAATAACAGTCAAACAAGAACCATAAGGGCCACCTATGGTCCGTGGTTCCAATACAGATTTTAGAACTCTGTCCATAGAAACTAGTCCAAATTTCTAGTATCAAGATCTCAAACTACAAATATATTCTCTGACCCCTAAAATAGTCTATGAAACATCTTGCATGTTTGTAGAAAAAGTTCTACAATTATCAAAGATGACCCTCAATCCATGAAATCAAATCATGACTTATGGTCTTGTTTATAACTCATAAATCTTACTCATACAACAATCTTTGATCTTCAATATTTTCTAAGTGTTAGTGGTCTTGTACGAACCCTTTCTACTATTGGTGGAAACAACTATGATCTGTAAACTTGGTCTGTCCTATTGGACTCAAAAAATTAAGTCTCAATATCTCATCCACAAAGGTCATCTATGGATTATAAAATATTCCACGAGTCATGGGACCTTTCTGTCATGCCCAAAGTCCCATTAGGGCGGACTAACACCTATTGCCGATAAGGCTCGGGAGAACCAACCTGTATAGATGCGCTTTCTATATATATTATAAGGGATTTCTATATTCAACGTGCCTTTAAGAAAGTAAACAGTAATAACAAGCCAAAAGGAAATGCATATGACTAGGCCATTGGGGCCACGTTGTGTAAAGTATGAGACATGACCACACTTTAATTAACATAGTCTACAAAGCCTCTAGATAAAGAAAAGTATCTGATAAGGGTTGGGATAGGCCCCATCTCGACTAACTGTACAGCACAAAAATATAAGCTCGAGACATGCAAAGCTCCGAAGCAACCTGGAGCTTGGTAACTACAGCTGGATATCACGTACTCCTACTGGGGAGGTCTACTAGCACCTGTACCTGCAAAATGAAATGCAGGTCCCCCATAAGGGACATCTGTAAGAGATAATGTACTGAATATGTAAGCCAGGAAATACTATATATGAAGTAACAACTCAAATGAAACTATGCCCTGATGTAGGATAAGAGACCACCTTTAGTTATACTGTGGGATCATGCACTTTATGTTCTTTTTATTACTTTACCTTTACTATATAATCTGTGCACAACATGTAATACAAATGACCAACTGATCAGTGGTAAATTTATATTAGGATCGGCCCTGGCTAGGCTTTTCCTTTAACCCCTTGGGCTACCCTCGTGATAAGTTTGACCCTGGCTAGGTGATTCTTCCACCCCTCGAGTTACCACCCATCAATAAGCAATATACTTTATCTTTCAATTACATTTGAGATAATTCTTTTGGTGGTCACAATATTGGAGCTGTAGGGTTGTATATGTAGCATGTGACATGTAGATAATCATACATGACATTATAACAATGAAAAAAGTAGGTTACACAAATAATGAAATGCGTATGAGATGAAACAACTTATGAACTTTATTTAGCAACAAGAACCTATGTAACTTGGTATCCATATGTGTATGTAGATTTGAAGGTGGCTATGTATAGGAGAATATGAACATGTGTAAGAGTGGAGACATGGTTAATAGTTGTGTAGGAGTTGGTAAGTGCCTTTAT
>BAUE01094775.1:0-12037 GCA_000787875.1 Solanum virginianum | reverse complement strand
CAATTGGGTAAGGTTTTCTTGTGTTTGCCTATAAAATGAACTGGAGAGATTATTATCCTTGTTTTCTCTTTGAGCAAGAGACCATTTCCTTGACGTGTGAGATTCACATCTAGTGTATCATATGTTTTCTTACAGGTACAATAATCTCATCATACTTGTCATTGGCATAGTGGTATTTATATTTGCTACTGTCGGTGTGCTACTTGCGATGGAAACTCTAAGTGCATTCTTACATGCCTTGCGTCTTCATTGGGTGGAATTTCAGAACAAGTTCTACGAGGGAGATGGATACAAGTTTTCCCCATTCTCCTTTGGTATGATTAGTGAGGATGATGATTCAATGACATAAACACTACTTGTCATTGGTCAAAACATGCTTTAATCTTTTCTTTGTGCTTGTAGAAAATTCTTGGTGACAAACCGGTAATAGGTGAGTGTTAGGAAATGCCTTTTGTACTTCATGCACTTGTAATTTGTACATCCTCAAATCAAAACAGTCCGTTGATAGGAGTGTGAGAGTTGTTTCTGTTTCTTTTATTGATGATGATATTAATGACTCTTGTGATAGTCTCTAATACTGAATCATATCATCTTCAAAGATGTTTTAATTTTCACACAAATATTGTTCTCTGTTCCGTTCGTAGGATTCATAAAGAAGTTGATGTAGGGTTAGTACTGAGATAAGTTTGTTATTATATATGAGCTAAAAGGCTGTCAGATCCAGATTTATATCAAACAATAAATGGCTGAATGACCTATTAACCTTTAAACTAAACACCCGTGCAGTGTTACTGTAGAGAGGCTAAGAGACCATGGCATCAAGACGCTGGAGAAATTTGAGAGAGGGGTGACAAAAAAGTGACAACTTGACCAAGGTCAAGTCAAATCTTTTATTAATTAGGGATTAAGTTAAATTGGGGTTGAAATATAATTTTTAAAACTTCTTAAACTTTTTAAAAAATACAATATATCATAAAAGTTGGGGTAAAAAAAGTTATTTCGAAATGGGTAATATTTGAAAAGGGTAAAATCATTGCAACTACTGTCAGTTACTTTTTGCTTCAACTTCTTCAACACACCTCTCTCTTTTCAAAATTTCTCTCAAAGAATGACACAACAGCTCCACAACAACTCTATAACAACTTGAAGGTAACTCACAATAAATTTATTTTTTTATTTTTTTCTTCTCGATTCACCCTCTTCGTCTTCTTCATCATCGTCTTCTTAGTAAATGTTAAAAAAAAATTATTTTTTCATTTTGTTAGGATTTTTGCATTTTTGAAATGAAACTTTTGTTTTAAGTTTAAAAAAATGAAGGAGAAAGAATGAATGTTAAGGTTTTATATTTTTGTTGAAGTAAAAATAGTGATATAAGTTAAGAAATAAAAAAGGATGATATATTTCATTTTTGTATGTCCTAATAAACACTTCAACAGCGTAGTTGTTGCCCTGATATGGTATTGTTATGGATTCTTACAAAATTTGTTATTTTGATGCCCTCGTATGACATATTGTTATGGGTTTTTATATATTTAGTTATTTGGTTGCCCTGGTATTGTTTATGGGTTCTTACAGGTTTTGTTTTTGTAAACAACAAATATGTGTGTGTGTATTTCATTCTTTTGTTGTTGTTATTGTTTTGGTCGTTTCTTCATGGTTGAGTTGTTGTGCTTAAAAAATGCATTGTTGTTGCAAAACTTAAGCACATATGTGATTAAATCACACATATGTAGTTGAAGTTATTTTGAAAATAGTGCAGTAATTGGTACAACAATTGTTGAAACTGGTTCAACAATTATTGAAAATAGTGAAGTAATTGGTACAACAATTGTTAAAACTGATTCAATAATTATTGAAACTAGTGCAGTAATTGGTACGATAATTGTTAAAACTGGTTCAACAATTGTAGAAACTAGTGCAGTAATTGGCACAACAACTATTAAAACTAGTTCAACAATTGTTAAAATAACTACTGGACAATAACTGCTAAAACTAGTTCAACAATAAAATGTGTTAACAATTATTGATGTTGCTTTAGCAACTCAATGAATTATTTTCTTCAAGAAAATTCTTTTATTTACTAATTTGATCATTTATTTTAATTTATTTTTTTCTATTTGTTTTGAATGTTAATTGATGGCTTCTTATTTTATATCATGTGGTGTAGATAAATGGCACCCCAAAAAAGAAAGGCAGCTATAGAAGTCCCAATAGATGGAGATGGAGATGTCCTTCTTACTGCAGCCCCAACAGTTAGAAGATCTAGTAGACAAAGAATTAAGACACAGAGGCAAATAGATGTAGAAAAAGCCTAAAAAAATAGTACGAGCAAACTGTCAGCACTTGCTGAACATGCTAGTATTATTTTTAAAAGCGAAACAACATCAAAAAGTCAAGAAAACACAGAGACAGAATGTCAAGAAGGAGAAGAAAGAGAAAGAGATGATGATATGAATGAAGAAGGAGGAGGAGATAATGTGAAAGAAAGAGGAGGAGGAAATGCTACAGAAGAATAAGGGGGAGGAGATAATGTTGAAGAAAGCGGCAGAGGAAAAGGTGAAAAAGATATTTCTTCACGAAATGATGGTAATGATGCAAAGAATGATGACGATGAAAGAATTGATTTTGAACAAAGAGGTAAACACTGACATGATCAATTTGTTCAAGAGGAGATGACTGATTCTAATTATGTTGAGTCCTCTCCAGCTAGATCTTCAGGTGATGACACCTCAATTAAGATTGTTAGATATCCTGACTACAACTTTGAGACAATGATGGATAAATATTCACATCTTGTTAGTTCTATTACTATAAAGTCTAGTGCAAAAAATTATAGTGATTTTAGAACAATGTTTAAATCATAAGGCTTGGAAGAATATTTCAAGACTACAACAATTGCCAGCTATTTGGAGATACCTAAGAAGATATCGCAGTTCCAAATGAAATTGGTGTACGAACTTATCCATCATCGAATTTTGAGTGAGTATACATAAGAAATTTAGATAAATTATTGTGGCATGCCTGTCCGTTTTGGCATGAAAGAATTTGCCATTATGACTGGTTTGAATTGTCATATCAAAAAAGATAATGATACTACAAAATCATCTGAAAAGGTTAAGAAAAAACGACAAGAAATTTTTGAGATGGCATGAAAAACCTTTAAGAAGGATGAACTGATGGAGCTTCTCCTATCGAATTCGATATCAAAAGATGTCAAAAAATCTCTGTGTTTGGTTTATTTTGTACATTATATTCTTCTGGGGAAAGATCTACACACAAAGACCCAGCTGACATGGTGTGGCTTTCAGCCAAGAGAAAGGCCTTTTGTGCCAGTGCATGGGATCATGAATGCTATGAGCTGACAGTTGAGTACCAGTTAAAGGTTATGGACAAAGGAGAAAATGGGAAGACCACTAATCTTTATGGTTTTCCATGGGCATTCATGGTATATTTTATCTTCTTTAAAAGAAATTTTGGATCTATTCTTTCATAATTTTGATCATATTTCTATCTATATCATTATCTTATGTAGTGTTGGGCATTTGAGGCCATTCTCATCTCCGAAAGAAATTAAAGGTGGTTCCTATTGCAGTAAGCTCGCTACGACTCATTAGATAGCTATTAACAGTCAATGATCATTCTATCAATGTTAATGAGTTGTTTAAACCCCCTCCCTCCCTCTCTCCCCCCCGAAGAATCGATAAACCTCATTAATTGACTAATTATTTTAGTTAGCTGCTGCAGTTATTTGTAGAAGATGTTGTTTGTACAACAATCTATTAACAAATGCTAGTTGACTGCTGAAATACACTATGATAATTGGCTTTATTTTCAACAACTGCAACAGTTGTTGAATTTAACTGCTGAAATATACTGTAGAAGTTGTAGTTGATTGCAACAGTGGTTGCAAATATTTCAACAATTATTAGATATTATTGTTGAATTTATTTTAGCTAATCATATTTTAATTTTTCTTCATATATATAGATTGTTATCCATGGTTAGTGCCTATAACCAATGAGAGAGAGATAGAGTATCTTACTAGATTTGTACCATTGGATTTGACTAAGGATGAGAAAATTGAAAAGCTAAAAAAAGATTTGGATGGTTGTGTGGCCATTAAAAGAGATTCTTTAATAGCCATTGATATACGTAGTGAAAAAAGAGAAAGACCACTTGATAATGGTAGTGGCAGTGGTGTTGGTGGCAGTGGTGCTAGTGACAATGGTGCTGATGGAGGAAGTGAATTTTCTCCTTTTGTTCCTAGTGGTTTTGGTGGTGGTAGAGGATTTTCTCCTACTGGTGAGAATGTTGGAGTAAATCCAACAACTCTATTCACAAGACATAGGTCTTATACAATCGGTGTTGATACTCGAGATCAGATTCTTATGCCTCTTTATGCATGTAAATGCGACACATACTCCAAAATTTCAAAATCGACGCTTGAGAGACTTGAGTATCTATAGAACACTCTCAAGAGTTTATTAGCAAAAGAGGTGTTAGACCATCTAGAAACATTTCAAGTCCTTATACATCGGCTAGCAAGCGGATGAGATGGCAAATTTCAAAGGCACTTGAGAGTGCCAGGGGAAGGAGAGGAAGGAGGGCTAGGTCTCCTCCTATTGAGATGATCGAGCGACAACCGGTGGATATCTACAAGCATGCAAAGAGTGACTCATACAAGAAAATTAAAAATATCTTAAAGACTAAAAATCAGAGGAAAAAAGCCTACACAATGCATGAATTTAATTATGAAGACTTTGAGATCATGAACGACATGCAAAAGTGGTGGGAGAGTCGAGTAGTTCTAATAATTTTATTTTATTTTATTATTATGGTGTGTCAACAGATGCAGCACTTGCTGCAGTAGTTACATCACTTGCTCAGTAGTTGCAGCAGATGCAATAATCATCTTAAGTTGTCTCATTAATTCTTTTATTGTTGCAGCATAAAGATGAAATATTGTGCTTGATGAGTATAAGGCACATTGAATTCCCCAACACTATGATTCAAGAGATATAATTCTTGATCATGATTTTTGTAATTATTTCAAAAATGTGTGAAACATTGATCTCGAGGAGTTCGGCACGTAGCAGTGTCTCTTTGAAGGATTTAATTGACACGTATGAGTTTGATGATTATTATTTGGATTATTGCAAAGGGGCCAAACTATTTCCTAGCGGTGTCGCATGGCGTGGTGCTAAGAGACTTTTACTATCTTGAATCACAACATTTTGTTGCACTTAAAATTTTCCTCGATGAGGGAAAGATTAATGTGTATGATTGCAACAGACCTGTTTATTCCGATGAGAATTTCGTGGTAGCCATGATGCCGATAGTGGAGTTGCTTCCTAGATTCTTGAAGAACAGTAAAATATTTGAACACTTGCTTGAGAAACTCTTGAATAGAGAATGAGACTTCGAGAGGTTGACCGATGCTCCAAAAAATAAGTCAACTGTAATTTGTGGTTCGTATTCATTTGGGTATATTTTTTTGGGGTAAGCTTTAATTCCAATTTTCAAATGACATGCTAAAATGTCAAAATGCGTAAATTGATGATATCTCCAGTGATACTATAATTAATTATCTTTTGCTCGTCAAATTGTTGTCACTATGAAATTTATATCTATCGAAAAAATAATGGTGCGCACAAGTCTTGAAATCATGAATTTGCCTGTGAGGAGCTTCTACCCTTTTTGCTTTCTTATTGATTTGAATCCAAAATCTCAGAATTGAAGGTATAATCTGCTTTCTTTGTGAAAAATAAAGATGATTTTTTAGAATAGTATAGATTAGTTTTTAGAATAGTCTAGTGTAGTATTAAAGATAAATATCTTATAGAAATATCTAGATATTTCAAAGTAGAAGACAGTTATTAGAATTTTTTTAAAGATATTTTGTAAATAATATTTGTAGAAAATCATAGAATAGTCTAGATCATCTAGTATCTATAACCATCCATAGATAAGTATAAATAGGGGGATGGTCTTGTACTTTTGTATCAACCAAAAATTGAATCCAATTCAATTAGTCTTCTCTCATAACAAAGCTTCATCTCATTTAGTTGAATCTTCCGATCTTAGTTAACAATCTTGGACTAGTAGAAAGTCTCTCCAATTATACTTTTCTTCTACTATATTTCTCTACGTCCTTTTGTCCCATGAAAACACATAATATTATGATCCATGATTCGTACTATGGTTTGTTGCTCATTAAAATTTTGCCTTTATAGTAACAAAAATTTCACATAGTACACATTGCAATGTTTGTCCTTTGTGACATTTGCCAGTCCATAATCATGAGATGTACACCCTCAGAGATATATCTATATGGTTTATTCTCTCTGTATTATATGAACCACAATTTGCTGCCTTTCTTATCTGTGCACTCCACTTTGCTATGGTCCATAAAGGGAAAGGGCACAAAGAAAAGAAAAGAAGTCAACATCCATCTTTAACAAACCATTCTGAACCATTCATTCAACAATTATAAGCATGTTTTCTTAGAGCATTTCCATCACGTTACTGTGAATTCAATAATGTACCTATTGTCAGTTTATGTGAATTTTCCATGTTTGGATAACTCTATTATTTTATAAGGTTAAAACTTAGGAATGAGAAGAATCACTTGGTATATATTTTTTTTTATTTTTGTCGGGAAGAATAAATTTTGGATCTAACTCAATTTCACAAGTTATATAATGTAAGAGGTAAGAATTGTTTAAGTCATAGTAAAGAGACCTCACGACCTTTAAACGGATGATATGAGACTCTTCACACCCTTTTCAGACCCAAAACTGAACATCTGATGTGTAGACACTTTCAAGCCGTAAACTAAATATATGGTGTTGATAATTTAACATGGGGATCCAAAGGAAATGGTATATGGTCAAGATTTGAGCTTTATGTCAAGATTTGAAATGGAAGAAAAGGAAATTTTTTAGAGTTGTAATTTAAATGTAGGTGGTCATTTAGATGAATTTTTTTTTATCATATAAAAGTAAAGCATTTTTTAATATTATTTTCATTCGTTATGTTTTTGGTATGGATCGGTTATCGGACACATTGATTAATTTCATGAGATATCTATCATCTTTCATCAATAATAAGTACCAAATAATTTTATATTATCATTATTTTATAATAAAATTTATTCACGTGCCATGATTATGCCAACAATAAAAAAAAACTCATATACTAGAATACGTATTTGCACGTTACGCTGGTATTATAAAATTTCTTTTATAAAATACCTGCGTCATAGTCATAGAAATAAAATTTCTTTAATGCCCAAATTTTTTACACTTTTATCTAGTTGAATGCAATAAAGAGGATTTCTATGCATGCCTTTAGCAAGAAAGATAACCACAATTACACAAATTCAAAAGTAATCCCATTATTAATTAAACATATATAAAACTAAAAAAAATAATTTAGAGTTAAACAAATCAAATTAACAACCACATGAGACAAAAATTGTCCTCGTAGTTGCAAAAGTAGTAAAGAACATGATTTAATTTGCCAGATTTCTTTCTAGCATTTCAAGTGAAAAAAACATGATTCATTATTTGGCCTTTGAAGCTATGATATAGAATTATCTATTGCTTTCGTAATTGATGTATCACATCATACATATGCATTACCAGAATAACTACATTAAATAACCAATCACAAACTTTCTCTAATACATGGATTAATGAATATATAAAATACTATTTCACAAGTAAGAACGTACCGTCAATATGACATAGATTTTTATCGATATTGTACATTGAAGTAGTTGGTCCATGCAGCAAAATCATTGATGAGAAACAACATCTGGTGAAATAGAATTTGACTGAATAGGTTCCTCTTGAAATTTAGTTGGTTGCCTATTGAAAAAAATTCTTAAATAAAGGATTCTAAGTTCAGTTTTTTTTTTCTAATGTATTGGAATTAACTAAATAAATTGTATTTTTATTATTTTCATATTTTATTTTAAATTTTGAATATATAGATAATCATCACTATAATTTTAAAACTGTTTAAATTTATATTTATTACTAAAAATTTGAAAAATCGTAAAACAACTTCTAATTAATGTAAAATTATATCGATTGCAGTTTTTTTAATTTTTATAAAGATATTGATTATTTGTTCTAAAATTACAAATGCGGAAGATTTATTTAAAACATAAAATATAGCTAAAACTGCCAAGTGGCAGATGAACACAATAGAAGTGTGAAAATGGGTAGTTTCTTTTTTTGTTGAACCCATGTCCCTTCTTCTTTTTCTTTTTAAACTGTTTTTTTTTTCTAATTTTGTTCATATCTATATATTATATATTTAGAAATTAGAAACAACTATAAAATCAAAAGTAAATGTTGAAGCCACATTAATCAGTTAATGCCATTTGCAGAAAAAATTATTTGAACTTTTAAAAAAATTAAATATGGTGTTGACATGTGTAATATTTTTAGTTTATTAATTTTTTTTTGTTAATTATTATTTGAAATGTATCTTTAGATGAGATATATTAAGAGTTAATAACTTTCCATTTTCAAAATTAAAGATTAAATTATTTTTCTTTACCGTGCATAGGATGGTATCATGAGTAATATTTTTTCAGTTTTTTTTTCGTTACTGATTATTTTTTATTTATTTATGAAAAGGGGCCATCAATGTGTTTTATTAAATTTTGAAATTGAAAAAGTTGTGCAAATTTTTCGGAGCACTCACAGCCAAATAATTGATTTTCAATTTAAATTAATTGTTATCCAAATTATTATTATTATTATTATTATTATTATTATTATTATTATTATTATTATTATTATTATTATTATTATTATTATTATTAGATTACATATAATTAATTTCAATTACTTAAAAAATCAAATTTCTTGGTATTGACATGTTGTTGCTGTTATTAATTATTAATTATTAATAATAGATTACATATAATTAATTTCAATTACTTAAAAAATCAAATTTCTTGGTATTGACATATGGCACTTTTGCTTCTCTTATTATATATAAATAGCTATCTTTGAAAAATATAATAAGTAAATATATTTAGGATTTTATCAATAATAGATTACATATAATTAATTTCAAGCACTCAAAAATCTGATTTTTGTGGTATTGACATGTGGTACTTTTGCTTCTCCTATTATAGATAGATAGATAGATAATATAATTAATTAATATTAATAATTAATAGAAAAAAGAAAATTAATAAAAACTGGGATACACAAAGCAATTAGAAGTTGAAGCAAAATTAAATGAATTTGATATTGAATAACGTTACTCCAAATCCTGCAAATGAGATACACAAAATCAAATGAAATTAAAATAAACTTAAATAAATGCATCAATGATAATTATTACGTCATGTTTTTGCAGCAAGTTTTCAATTAACAACTTATATATTAACTGTATTTTCAAGTTTTGAAAATAAGGATGATTACTATGTAATTAAAGTGATTAATTTACCGTCCACTATTGTTTTCTGGTAAAAAAAATATTACGTTAATTCAATACCTTAATCATATGCAGTAACGAATATTATCATTCTGCTTTGCCATCAACCAATCATCCAATTAGTCGCATATGTGATTTAATTTCTCTTGTCATAATCATTTTTGTATAAATCACTTTCACATTAAAATGAAATTCTACAAACAATTAAAATAAAAAGAAAGATGAAATAGTGACAATAAAAACATACTGATGGACTACTCAAAAAGGAGTTATATAAACAACAATAAAAATACTCAGAATATAAATAAGAACATTCATATAAACTAATCATTGTGTGAAAGTAGTGGGTTGCTATTAAAAATGAAATTGAGAATAACAGTAAAAAGTTAAAATAACTGTAAATTTTTAAATTTTTAAAAATATGTAAAAATTGCTCTTTAGTGAATTGTTAATTATTATTTTTAATTTAATTGTTAATTTAAAAATTAACTGCATTAGAAATCTATTTGACTTCAAATTGAGAAAACCTGTAAAAGTGGCATGACCCAAAATGAGGTCATGACTAGTTGACCACTTAATATCTGAACCCAGAATTAAAGTTTGCTAAAAGAAGAAAACTCAATAGATCAATAATCTCCACATGAAAATTATATCCCGGAATCTGGTGTTACGAGTATAAAGAGCATCTACTAACAAAACTAGTGAAATAAGTATCTCTCTATCTTCAAAAAATACTAAAGACTAAATAACTAAGATAAAATCTAATGGAAACTCGAAGCCATGAGTCTCACCACTGGATCTGGTACGAGCCAAGTGTATGAGCAACTCAACTACCACGAGGATAATCCTAACGAGAATCTGCGGGGGGAAAGAAGTAGGAGTGAGTACACAAAATATGTACCCAGTAGGTTTAACCGACTAGGAATCAGAAATTGAATAAACTATGAAATAATCTAGGAACGCTTCCACCTGCAACAGAAATACCTGTCCAGCATTGGTGCCACCAATTTTATAGAACAAAACATAAGTTTTATCTATTCCATATTGTGCTTGTAGTGAGTTAAAAAATCAATCCGGCATCGGTGCCATCAATTTTTATAAAACAACGCAAATAAAGTAAATATATAGTCTCAATTAGCCAATCCAAACAACCACAAGTAGCATGATGAGATGGTATGAAATGCAATGCAAGGTGGTATCAAGACTGTCGCACAGCCTATCGTATACACCCCCGTCGAGCTAAGGCTCCATAGACTAAGGGGATCCATGGGGACCTCACAAGCCATATACCTCAATCGCAATATATCAACTACCTTGCCACCCAAGTGCTCATGGTCAAGGACACATGATACGAATCACCATTCACAACATCTCAAAATGTCATGACATGTAGTATGAGGATGCATTAGACACAATTATAGAAGCAATATTTCTCTCACTAAGCATGATAAATATCACCATTCTCAAAGTGTCATATTCATAATATTCTCAATTTAGTATTCACATGCTCTCAAAGCAAACACTTGAACAATTAAAACCCTCATACTAGCATCACAATAAGAATTTTCAACCCAACACATGAAACGATCTCATCTCATAGATTACAACATAAGGATACTCAATAACTCAATCTCAGTCTCAAAGAAGGATAGCCAAACCTACCTCAATGCCGAACCCGCACTCGAACACTTCTATCGAATAGATGAATCTTGAATTCAACTCCCAAAACGATGATTTTCTGTCAAGAACGAAAAATACACGTCACAAGAAGTCCAATGACATCTGTATTTATATATATATATATATCTAGCCTAACCTCAAAAATTCATCTAATTCGATAATTTAGTTCCTAAATTTCCAAGCCTAGAATTAAATCTTAAATCCTCCAAATAGTATAGATTCAAGGATGATCACGTAATATAGCTCATCTAATACTTATCTCCCAATGAATCTAAATTTAAATCATAACCTAATAAACAAGGAAGGGGAAAAACCAAAATTGAAATAACTACGTTAACCCACACGCTGTAACATAAAAAAAAAATCCATTAGCTTGATAATATTCTCCAACACTCATACATATTCTTGTCATGACTATGCTAACCTAGATGTCATCATCCAAGTGGCAATTTAACTTAGAAAGCATCATCCATGTGGCAGTAGCCACTATGTCTCATCATTCAAAATAATCAATGGTATTATCCCGCTTTGTTAATATAATAATAGTAATATAAATTTCCTTTTCCACCTATTCACATAAGAGTTGCTATACAAGATTAATTTATACTATGAATTATCTCCTTATCTGGAAAATAAATAAACAATTAACACCTTATGACTTCCTGGAATCAACACGTTACAACCCTCTTTTACCCTTCTCCTATATATATATAATATCGAAGAAGAACAACCCAGACCTAGTTATTCAGAAAACCATATAGGTAATAGCCTTATAACTAAAATATTTTCTAAAAAAGCCAGAGGAGAAGAAAACAACCAACTCAGTGAAATAATAGACGTAGACAAAGACATACAAACCTTTAAACAGCATCAGCTAAAACTATTAGATCCTAAA
>BAUE01094825.1:0-12013 GCA_000787875.1 Solanum virginianum | reverse complement strand
GTCCAGGGATGTGACGTTCCATGAACACGACTTTCCGTTTGCCGAAGCTTCGCTTTTATTTGTTCATAATAAACAGAGAAAATTCCAACCCTATTGTGGGTTTTAGCACCTCCATATTGAATTATAGACGTGGAGCAATAGAGGATTCACACTGCTCCACAAGATTTAAGAAAGTAGACAAAAATAAAAAGCTTCAAGGAAAAAATAACTTACATTTGTCAGAGCACCATTCCTTCTAATCATTACAGGTATTTCCAATTGATTTCTATGGTGGAAATATGAGCAATATTTTGCTAGTACTTCCCCTTGTCAAATCCCAGTAGTGGTTTGAGCAATGGGCAGAGGTAAATATGTAGTTTAGAGAGGGAAAAAATAGTGATTGAATTTGAGGTAAATAACAAGTATCTAGATATGCAAGAGAGGTGAGGCTTCTGTGAACTTGGCTGCTTAATGTTTTCAGATTAGATATGTAAAGACGTTGAATAGAGCAAGGCAACTCCCAGTTCTCACAAGATAGAATTTCTTCGTCACTGCCATCTTGTTCGATCCTTAACTCTCTAAGACAGAGAAGCCTCTGTAAATGCCAATTCTTTTGGCCATTCACCAGTTTCTTGCAATTCCAGATTAAAAGGACTTGTAAATTGAAGGGCAATCCTCCATCAGGAAATAACTCTATTTCTGGACAGTTAACAATTCCAATGTATTAAGAGATGGAAGTTGTTCCTGCATGTGTTCTGGCAGCGACTTCAGCTTCCCACAGTTTTCAATATTCAAAAAATGCAATGACGTTGTCCTAGTCCCACATGCCACTGACAGCATTATAAGATTCTCACAAGACCAAATAGTGAGACTTTCACTCTAAGTAGGACTCAAAAGTATTGCAAGGCTGTGGCAACAACCAACTATCAAAGTGTCTGCTCTTAGGACCAACTCAGGTAATATATCATCTGTAGAATCACATCCATCCAGTTCCAAATCGTCAAGAAACATATTACTAGAAATCATCTCACCAACTGGCGCCAACAATTTCAGTTTCTCCCAATGATATATGTGTATTCTCGCCAAGGTACGCGGCAAGAAGCTAATAGGTAAAGAAGTAAGAGAGTTACAATTAGTAAAAATCAATTCAATAAAATTTTTCATTCCCTGAATTCGAATGTAAACAATTCGGTGTCATAAAAACAAACTCCAACCTTAGGATAACTAAAAACTTCAAATATTTTTAAACTAGAAAGTTGGATAGGTGTCTCCAGCGGAGTTGATGGCATTTTGAAATTCCCAATCCTGTCAGAGAAGAAAGATTTTCAGGGAACTTCTCAATCAACTTTGGGCTATCTTCAATAGAAAGGATCTTCAGTGCAGGGAACTCTCCATTCCCTAGTATGATCCAATTGCCATTGCTTCCGTTCCCGCAGTTCTGCAAATTCAAGCTTCTCAGAGTTAAAAGGCTTTTGGAGGATGAACTACTATAGAATTCTTCGGTCACCTCTATTATTTGACGCATCCTTATAATTTCAAGGAATTTCAAAGAAGGAAGCTGTCTCAATGCTGGCAAGGAATCACAGTCCTTGCAGTTGCTAAGAGACAATTGTACCAGCTTAAGAAACAATTGATCAGACAGCCAATTTGGAAATTTTGTTCCTCTATATCTAGCTAATGTGGAGTTCTTTTATGTTTATATCTGGTCGCAGCACAACAAATATGTCCTTCTCATTTTTAGAATTATCAGCAAGACTTCCACTCCACTTCAATAATAACATCTCCCTCATGTTTACCTTCAGAGCTTCTCTTCTATCAACAACATTTTGCAACTCCACAATTGATAGAGATCCATACAAGTTATGTAGTTCACCCAAATCTTCCATTCTCGAACCACTATGACCACCTAGAAGAAACTTGGCTCCCACTAACACATGGAGGCTTTTCAACTTGCTCAGATGTAGTGGCATCTTCAAGTGAGAAGTGTTTCTTATGTCAGGATGACACAAGTCGATGAATTTTCTCAATCTGCAGGAGTAGCTCCTCACGATCATCACAATATGACAAGAGAAGTGTCTCTAAGTTATACAATACATAAATGGAATCTGACAACTTTTAATCTTTGTCCAAGAAATATCCAAAAATCTGAGGAACTTTAATATGATAAACAAGTCATTTGGCAACTTCGCAATATTATAAGGTGACAACAATAATGTCCTTAAGGATATTAGTCTTGGAAATACGTTATGCAACAATCCATTGCTTAGCTTAACAGGTAATCGTGCTGGATACTGATTGGAAGCCATGTCCTCAGCTGCTCTGATTTGAAGAGTGGCTTCAATTTCTCAAAGTCACCTTCTCCCATTGAATAAGACATGTGCCGACTTTTTTCCAACATATGAGATCCTTGGTTCTTTTCCAAGTTAATACAAAAATTTGAAGATGCAATTTGGGCCAAATCATTGAAAAGGTCATGCATTAATCCTCTGAATGTCATTTAGATGACTCTGCGATTCTTTCAAACAATGATCTTGATCTCAACTCGAGAAAATATTTGTTACCTGAATCCAACTGTTGTACAAGATCATTAGGAATCCATAGGTGAAAAATTTGTTCTTTGCAAAATATATAATCTTTGGGATATATTGCGCAAAAAGCAAAACACCGCTTCAAATGTATCATTGTAGCTCAACATCAATGTTGGTAAGATGTCATTCGAATAACTAGGTAGTTGCCATATTTCACTTCTTAAAATGTCTCTCCACTCATTCAACTCTAATTTGGAACGTAAAATGCCAGCAAGGGGCTTTAGAGCTAATGGCAATCCTTTGCACTTGTGTGCAATTTGTTTTCCAACCTCTTCAAGTTCTAGATGTTCCTCACAATCCTGTTTTCTAATAAATGTCGTTTGAATAGAGCCCGAGAGACTTCACTAGACAAAGACCTTGGTTGACTACCCCACAACCCATCATCAAGGCAACACTCTCCTTACGTGTTGTCACAATGATCTTACTTCCTATATCTCCTTGTACAAAAAGATTTCTCAATTCGTAACACTCTTCATAATTGTCATTCCACACATCATCTAGGACAATAAGAAATTTTTTGTCTTTCAGGCTTTCCTTCAATTTGATTTGAAGCTGATTTAGATTTGTATTGACAATACAATCAAATAAGTCAATTGCTTGAAGTAAAACCCAATCTTTCAAACCAAACTGATATTTTACATTCTCATCATTGTAGACAGTTTTAGCAAGTGTTGTTTTCCCCACACACCCAATTCCAACAGCACAAACTATACTCACATTTTTCCCATTTGCTTCATAAGACAATGAAAGATCAATCAATTCCTCTATTTCATTCAGTCTACCTACGATATCAGATTCATCAATCAAAGAGCTTGAAGGTCTTCTAGTACCTTGCATACCCAAACCAAGATATTCCCTTAGGCCAAGGCAGTCATTTTGCTTTTCCAACTCTTCCAATGTTTCAATGGTGTCTTCCAACTTATCCCGTACGTTAAGATAAAAATCATCACTCAAGCACAGGTTGCAGTCACTGACCTGCTGGTTGCTTACTGTTTTTGCAAAATTTTGATGCTGACCCTCCACCTTAAGTCTCAAAGCTTCAGAATTGACATCTTCTATTAAGTTTTCAGCACAGTCCACAGCATCTTGAATCTCATTAAGCCACTGGCTCATGTATGGATTTGATGTTAGCTTATTCTGTCCATCACTTAGCACTGCCTGCAGACCAAGCAAAGTCATCCTCAGAGTCTTTAAGAGCCGAACATGATGCTTATGCTTCTGAAACATCTTGAACAGATCACCCTGAGGAGAAATCCTATCAAAGAGAACATTCAAAGCTGAAGAGAGAAAAGCACCACCAACTGCTAAGCCAATCTCCATTTCTGAAATCTGCAAAGCAAAACAAGGAACCAAAAAATGATTAAATTAATTTTTAGAAGATAAACATTTCTATCTTAAAATTGTCTCTACTTGGAGCTTTCTTTTTTTGCCTACCTATTGAATGCTGGAACAATATGCAGACAAGTATGTTTATTGAATGCTGGAGCTTTTTCACTTTTGCTTGAGGTAAGGCTTCCAATTTGGCACTAAAATTTTATGATTTACTATTCAAAGTCAATGCTACAATGGATGTGTTAACTAACCAATTAAATTTTCCACTGCTTTTTTAAATTTTATTTATAGAAATTCAAACTTCAGAACAAGAATGAAAATTAATTATTTGAGGGAGCTTTACTTGTCCTTTTTCTAAGGACAAGAATGGAGTAGTTACAACAAATCATTTTTTAAATAATTTTTCATCAGAGATGCCTCTTTGAAGTTGAAATCTAACCACTATCCATTGCCTTGTTTCAAACATTTTAAAGTATTTTTTATTTTTAAAGAGTCATTTAAATTAATTCAACAACCTTCCTACTAATTGCTTTCTTGTTCTCTATAATCAATAAATTTTAAGGTTAACCAAAAACTTCCTACTAATTGTTTTCTTCTTCTTTACAACAACAACATACCCAACGGAATCACACAGGTGGGTCTTCGGGTGTAGAATGTATGCAAATCTTATCACTACCTCACAGAGGCAGACAAGACTTCTTTCTTTTTATTCTTGAAAAAAGTGTGTTTTTTTAAAAAATTATTTCCTTTACATTTATGAAAAAAAAAATCTCAGAAAAGATAACCCAAGCAAAAAGGCACCCTCTTTTGCACCAGCAAATTTCACAACAAAAAGGCACCCTCTTTTAAAATGGCATACACATTTTTTTCTTACAACAATGATGTGCAAATCAGTTTGTTCGAAGGATATCATGTCCAAACAGTAACCAAATTTTGGTGCAGGAATTATCCATAATACCGAGATCATGATGTCGCTTCATCTCCCCTCAATATCACCATCCATGGCACGATGGACGCGAAAGGTGGAGGATGACTTTGATACCGTTGATAAAATGCAGGGAGAATTACAAAACGAAAAACTAGCCATTGAAGTGGAAGATCCCATGATTATATAAGCCCCCCATCAGCATATTTAGATATCCATATCGACTCAAGTCTCATATCTTGCAATGGACTCTTAATAGAATGCCAACTATAAAATAACACTGTATGGTAGGACCATTTTAATCAACAACATACACTGTCAACATCTATGCACCAGTTGAGTATTTGGTAATCAAGATAGGAGACTTGAGATTTACCTCATCACAGTCAATTTCATGTGTTCTATCAGAATCATATTACGAAAAAAGAAGTACCCGAATAAACATTAACACAAAATCTTTTAAGATTTGGCTCAATTTGTATCAAGGTTAAGTTTCCTTTCATCAAGAGCACTTTAATCTTTCATCATCGTGTCCAAAGCGGCTCCCACAGTCCCCCAACGTTACTAACATTATCATCCATGAAGCTCAAGGAGTTATTAGTGAATTTGTCCAAAGATTGTTGCGGTGGTGATATTGGTTGTGGAGACTGGCCCATTTCCATACAACTTACTGCAATGAGGTTGGCTTGTTGGCATTGCATGTGCCTTATTGGCTTGTTGGCATTGCATGTGCCTTTGCCAATTGTTCTTGGAGGTCATTAATTTGCTTTTGTAATTGGCAAATTGCTCCTGCACAACCATATACAGGATCCCTTATTCTTGCATTTGCTTCATATACCATGCTACTTACAGCATCTGCTCTTTGAGACTCTGGTAATTACCTAAAAAAAAGAAAAAAAAATGTTATAGGTTTTATAATCAAGTGAATAAAGGGCATGATGTAATTCGATGCACAAAGCATTTCGTATTTATGTAGGGTTTAGGAAAAAGTCGTAAGTCAAGGGGTGTGATGTGGAGTAGTAGACAACCTACCCTAATACAAGTATTAGTGACTACTTTCACAGTTTGAATTTGTTGTTATACATGAATAACTATATACATATAATTGCTAAATTAATCAACTTGTTCAAAAGAGCTATAGCCTAGTAATAGTAGTTAATTATGAGATACAAATAAGATATGTGAGTACTACAACATAACACTAAACAACAGAAATCCAACGCTAATTCTATTTGACGATGGGTTCGTGACGGATTATGAAACAATGATGTTATCTATGAAATATATAGCAATAAATTAATGATGAATTTCTTAACTAAATCTTATTTTTGTTATAGTGAAGGGTTTTGATTATTTTAACTCAAGAAGCCATAGATATTATTTGGTATAGATATATCCAAGGATGTATACTTGAAAAATTAATACATATAACAATAACTATCATTTCAGCAATGATTATCATCTATTGAATACATTGCGAGTCGTCTATATGAATAATCATGACATATTACTTTATTTAAACTCGCATCATGCCAATATATTTATCAAATACAAATAACATATACTAGATATTTTTGGTATGTTCTAAGGATATATATAATATATTGTTGGAATGAAAAGAAAGAAAAGACCACCTCCTAATAATAATAGTAAATAATAAAGTAGATTGATGTGGTGGTTGTTTCTCATTATTATAGTGAAAGGGAAATCAATTCCCCTACACCAAGAATGGGCAATAAAATTGAGATATTTTCTTGTCAACTTCTTCTCATGTCTATTTCAATAATCAATTTTAGCCTACACATTATTTTTCAAATTAGCAACAAGAAATTACCTAAACACTACTAAAAGCCAAATGAATATTGAAATATTCCTAATTAATTACCACCACAAAATATAAAGAAATTACTATTGAAGTTTTTTCCAACCTAAAAACAACCTACTCATAATAGGTTGACTTCAAAAACTTAACAATGTGAAAGAACTTTTATATAGTCAATGATAAAATTAGAAATTTTAACAAAAAATTCATTAGAAAGATGCAAAATAATCTACTTAGAACTAGAAGCTTCCTTATTTTAAAGGGATTCAATCATTAATGTACTATAAAATTAAATATTATTTTTATCCTACTTGCAAAGTAAATAATACTAGGATGAAGGGAATTCAATTGAATCACTTCATACAAAATTTAAAAAATATATAATTGAAACTCAAACGTAAAACCCCAACAAACAAGGCAAATAAATTATGTTAATCTAACAAAAGTAGTAAAATTACTTTAATTTCTTACTTTGTTTATTTATTTATTTGTAATAGTGGGCTAGGGAAGGTACATGACTACCACATAACAGCTTTTAACCGCAATAAAACAAAAAATATTTTTATAATAGTGGAATAGGGAAGGTACATGACTACCACATACCAGCTTTTAACCGCAATAAATATACACATTAACAAAAAATATAAAAATCCTTACTAACGTTAGTTAATTGTGATTGGATCCAATGTCTTATAGTTTTAGGGACATTACAAAGAGTGCCAATTATGTTTAAAAATATATTAGCGGCAATTAATTGCACTAAATATCATTTTTTTGGTACATATAGTGGTAGTGTATTATTAATAACAAGTAGCTTATATTTACGTTTAGAAATTTATTAATTATATATAAGTATTCGATTATGAATCTAGTAATCTAGACGAGCTATGATCGTTCGATGATGATTTAAGATCAATAAATTTTAACTTCTGACCCTGCTTCTAAAACAGAAATACCATATGTACTATTGGATAATAAAAGACTTTATACCTGCAACAACTTAATAATATTGCTAGCACCAAATACACGATGAGCCGCTGTGAACTTGAAAGGATCACTTGGAGGAAAATAAGGTGCCAACACACATTTCTCAGTACAGCGCCGCCGTAATATTTTACAGGCGGCGCATGGGCTCACCACCACTATTGGCATTGACACTGGTGGTGGTGAAGATGAAGACGAAGGTGAAACCAAGCGAGGAGATGATGAAGATATGGTTTCAGTTTTTGCCTTCGCCAATTGTACTTGGAGGTCACCAACTTGCTTTTGTAAGTGGCAAATTGATCCTGCACAACCATATACAGGATCCCTTAGTCTTGCATTTGCTTTATTCACCATGCTGATTACAGCATCTGCTCTTTGAGATTCTGGCAATTCCTAAACAAGATTTGAAAAAATTAATGTGATGTTTGGATTTCACTATACAAGTGAATAAGGGAAGCATAAATGTTAAAATGAGCATTTTAACTTGTTAGACAACTATAATGAAATTATTAGAGAGGGGGTTTGTTAGACAATAAGCTAAGATGTAATTATTTAGGTAAACTAAGAGAAATCAATGTACCACACAAACAACAACAACAACATACCCAGTGGAATCCCACAATATACCATACAAAGGAACAAAAAATGAATATGTAGATGTAAAGGGGAGAAGAAAATATAGCATAATAGGGATGAAAACAGTGGATTAGTTTTTTGTTTCAAGTTATCTAGATTGTCAGTAAAAAGAATTTTAAACCACCAGATCACTTATATAGGAGAACTACATTAAAAGTCCTTAGTAGGTAAAATTTGTAATCTTAAAAATAAAACAAGCCACCTACTTCCATTATAAAGTTCCAAAAAAGAAAGGAAAAAGGCTCATGAACATTTCTAACCTATCGAAAAAGATTCATAAATACCCATCTTCCATTTTTGGGTCTAAAAATATCCCTAAGGTTTATTTTTAGGGTCATAAATATCCCTAACCTATGGAAAAAAGTTCATAAATACCCCTCTTCCACCTTTGGGTCTAAAAATATCCAAGGTTTATTTTTTGTTTCAAACATACCCCTCAACTTAACAGAAATAGTCAATCAACTTTAATTCTTTAAAAAGCCATATGACATTTTCTAATTAGTCATACGTATTCATAATAATTCAAACCACCCAAACATTTAAATATTGTTTATTTTACTTTTTTATTATGTCTTTGGTTTATTATACTTTTGTTGTAAATTATCTCATTGGTAAATTCAAAGTACGTAATTTTATTTTATTTTTTGAAATTATATTTACCTCTCAATTTTTTTAAAAACTTCTGGCCTAGATTTTAATTTAAGTGCTTAGTTAATTTTAGTGGTTATCCAAATGGATTAGACTCAAGAGAAATTCTACTTCTGGCCTAGATTTTAATTTAAGTGCTTAGTTAATTTTAGTGGTTATCCAAATGGATTAGAGGTCTTTTACGTCAATGGTAATCAGGGGATTTTAATAAAAAGATATGATTGGGTAAGTTTAAATTATTGTGAATGTATACGACAAATTAGAACATGTCATGGAAGAGGGATATTTATGAAATTTTTTCCCTAGGTTAGGGATATTTATGAATCTAAAAATAAATGTTAAGGTTATTTTTAGACTCAAAGGTAAAAGAAGGATATTTATGATCATCTTTTTCACAGATTAGGGATATTTATGACTTTTTCCCAAGAAAAACACAAAGGATAAAGGCACAAGGCTGGGTAACAATCAAAACAAATATTATATTCAAACTAACAATATAATTCAATACAATCTATACATTAAGGACTATTTTGATCATTTTCTCAAATAGAAGGATTATAATGGCTAATTTAAAACTTAATGGGGTAGGTAGAGAATTGCACCTGCAACAACTTGATGATATTGCTGGCACCAAAGACACGATGAACAGTGGTGAAGTTGATCAGATCATCAGGAGGAAAACAAGTTGCCAACACGCAATTCTCTGTGCAGATCTGACCTAAGAACTTACAGGCGGCGCAAGAGCTGATCCCCACCACCGTCACCGGCGGCAATACGGCTCTAGAGGATGACGGTAATGAAGTCGCTTCAGGCGGTAGATCGGTAGGTGAAGAGTTAGGAGAAGAGGAAGACGAAGAGACAGCGGAAGATGACGGTGGCGATGAAGTCACCTCGGCCGGCGGTGAAAGTGGATAGTTAGTTGACGGCGAAGGCGAAGACGAAGAGGACGGTGAGCCTGAGCTAGAATACGATGATGATAGTGATGAAGTAGCGATAATCCCCATCTCGCTACACAAGGAGTACTCCATTTTCCTTTCTTCTTTTTTTCTCTACAGAGGAAAGTAATTTGGCTTTCTTAAAGTAAATATAATTAGGATATGTTAAATTGTTTTTAAAATAAAAAAAAATTGTTCATATTTCAACTATTCATGAGTTTTGGAGTGATTAGTAAAGTTATTGTCATGTGACCAGGAGGTCATGAGTTTAAGCTTCAGAAATGGTCCTATGATAGAAATGCAAGATAAAGAATGCGTATAATAGACTCTCGTCGTTCGACCCTTCTTCGAATTTTGTGCATAGCAATGAATTTTAGTGCACCAAATTTGCCTTTTTTTGCTCCTCATTATTTTATTTACCTACTAAAATTATTATTTCCTTTGTCTCATTTAATGTGATATTTTTTTCTCTTTGATTCGTCTAAAAAAAAATATCACTTTACTCTATGGAAATAATTTGACTTTAAAATTTTCTTTTTACTTTTAATGAAATAAATCTCAATTACATAAATTTCTCAAAATAATTTTAAACCACAAATTTTACTTTTTTAAAAAATTTTATAGGAGAAAAAATATTATTTTTACGTAAACATGTGTCTCCATTGTAATCTAACCTACCCGCGCTTATTGTTGACCGAAAATATATATCTGACTGACTCAGCATCAAATGGTATTTTAATAGAAAGAGAGTGATAGTTTAGATTAGGTAAAGAAAATAATGAATAGCAGAAAGTTTAAATATAATAAATTAATAATCAAGTTCATAGAAGTTTAAATATATTAAATAAATAATGAAGTGCAAGAGAAGTTTAAATATAATAAACAAACACCCAAGTTCACAGAATTTGTTGTGTACCCTTACAAAATTTAATCCATTTATTATATCTGAGGTTTTCTCTCAAGATAAAATGGATCAATTAAAAAATGGTAATTACTTTATATTTTAATAATTTAAATAAATTCAAAAGTCAGCCATGAAATCACACAAAGATTATATGTTTTTTTATATGAAAATATATGTAAAAAGAAAATTTTCAAAAATCTATTCAAAATAGACATGATGACATTTAAGAAAGAAGATAATTATCCAAAAAGAACAAGTAATAAATAAAATATGAATTAAGTAATTAATAACAAATAATTTCACGAACTAATTAATCGATAATAAAATATGAACAACTTTAACCGCACAAACCTGGGTTCTTTCATAGCTATCAATTAGCACTCGCGGGTCATCCAACATCACTATGTCAATCAGTCGATAGAAAGAGTGTCATGATGAAAGTTCCCTCGGCCAATCATCGCTTAATAGCTCAAAATGATGCTCCGAAGAATGAAGTTTAATTTGCTAAAGAAGAAGATTCCCGCTCAAGAGAAATTCTTCTTATTGCGACGAGGGAGGAACCAAGCCTTCGATCGTTCACCGCAGTAACCTAAGTCATGAACACAGTTTCTTTTTTTAAAAAAAATAATAATAATACTAATTTGGCATGGTCTTGAAATGTGTAACCAAATAGTGCACTTTAGTAAGAAAAATGTAAGTTGTGAAACATACTTGTTTCTTTTAAAGTAAGACATAGTCATGAAATATGTATTCAAAGTTGTCCTATAATAAGACTAACCTTATAAGAATATTGACCAAAATATTGGTGACTTGAAAGCTGCCTATCTAGTCTAGAAAGTGTTTTTTGGTGGGAATTAAAGGATAATTTTATTTTTTTATTTTCCATTTTCCTTTTTTTTTTTTCATTTTTAAGTCTAGTCATTCCAAAGAATATTGTGTCCATTGATAAGATTGAAAATGATGGCCTAAGTTGAACATAATATAGTCAATAACTAACCATTCATTTCTAGCTTGCAAACTAGTAATGCTAGTAAATGTCTCATTCAAAGAAAACTTTACATTGTTTTGAGAATCCATACCAAAGTAAGACTTATCAAAATCTATGCGACCCCACCCCAATCAATTTTATGAAATTAAGTAAGAAAAAATTAGGTGAATAAATAAATATATACTTACTTAATTAGCTAAGATAATTATAGTTTGAATTAATTATAATTAGTGGCAAACATCTAGTTATAATTACAGTTTGAGTTTTATATA
>BAUE01094879.1:0-11994 GCA_000787875.1 Solanum virginianum | reverse complement strand
TAATTGTCACATATATTTGTAATCTCATTACATATTACATCTATCTCACAAAATTTAATTGTTCAACTTTGTGAATTTAGACAATCCCTAATATTTTGTATTGAACAATCTATTCATTTGGTAAGTTAATCATTTATCAAATTCATCATGTACTTTATGTTTTTAATTTATAATTACTCATTATACGCATATTTTAATATTGCCTTATTGTTTAAATTATTTTTATAGAACTGGGATACACGTGCCCAAAAACTATTAAAGAAAAAGATGAAAAAGAACAGAGAGAAAAAAAAGAAGAAAAAGAGCAGATGAAGAAAAATAAAAGAGATGGAATAAGAAAGTTTGAAATTTGAAATATTAAATATGAAAGAGTAAATAATTTTTAAAATTATAAAGTTATCTCAAATGTTTTAGGGAATATAATTATGTTTCAAACTCATTTAATTTATTTTGACTAGGTCAAAGTCCTTTATCATTGGTTCTCACACTTAAAACTCTCTTTTTACCCCTTTTTCCCCATTCATCTCACAACAATTTCATACACTACAATTTCAGTTTTTCTCAGAGAAAAAGGCACACCCACAAGCCTAAAATCATCCTTAATGGAGTATGAGATAATTGACAATAGAAATTTATAGGTAAAGAAATATTTTGAGCTTGAAAATCATGTAGAATCAGTAGAAATACTGATTAGTTGTTTTTTTTCAAATTATTCAAAATTAAAAATTAAAAACATGACAACTAAATAATAAACTAGTGAAGCAATAAAATTGGGCCAAATCTAATTCAAACTACCTGGCCCACTATCATTGAGGTAATATCTAGGAAGGCACCCTTCTAGACTCTTCATTTTCATCACCCTTTCAAAAAAAATTAGCTTTGGTCAATAGCTTCTGGAAGACGCATTTGCTTCTCTTTAGTGATCTCCGACCCCCTACCGATGTTGCTCTTTCCTTCTCTCAATGCTTAACAAAGAGTATGTCTCTTGTTCTTCCTTCATTGTAGATCTATTTTTATCAGTTTCCCTCTCACCTCAGGTCCTTCAATAACCCAGATGGAAAATCCATGGTCATCCATGTCACATCCTATGGAGATTCTGACATCTCCTTCTTTGTCGGCATCAAGTAGATCTTATGAATTTCTTCTTTATTTACTTGATTAATAATAATGAAATTCATTTTTGATTCTTCTAGTGGGGGATGTAAAGGAGTAGATCCCAATGATGTCGAGCTCCCACCTTCCTGATTCTATTTTGATGGTGCCAATGATTTTTGAACTATAACCATGTAGGCTTCTATTTTGTTAATACCTTTTTGTACCCAGATTAGTTGTTAATTTGCTTCTTTACTCGTTTTGTGAATTGAGATCTAAGTTTTTGTTTTACCTCTTCATAAGAACTTTGACCTTTTTGCTCTTTTGATGTCTTAAACACATAATCAAGGTTGAGGTGGATGATCATCATCATCCAAGCAACCCCTTTTGCGATCTGGGTTGAAAGAAAAGAGTTTAATTTTTTTACTCAACTTTGTGATATGGGTTCTTTGTTCTTGTTTTACCCCCCCATAAAAGCTTCGATCTTTTGGCTCTTTTGATGACTCAGGCACGTCATCAAGGTTTGAGGCAAATGATGATTATCATCAAGCAACTCCTTTTGAGATCTGGGTTAAAAGTAAAAAGTTTTGTTTTTTAACTCACCTTTTCATCACAATCGAGCTTTTCCTAATTTATTCGTTGTTGGTTTTGTTTGTTTTTCTGTTAGAATCCGCATTTCGTGCATTGGAACAATTACGAAGATTTAGGACCGAAGTGATATTATTGGAAAATTTGGGACCAAAGTGGCATTATTGAAAAGTTTGGGACCAAAGAGGAAAGCTTTGAAAGTTGTTTCTTGAAGATAAGGTGGGACCCACTTAACTTGTGTTGGATCTTGATTGGGGTTATTTCTTGAAGATAAGGTGGGACCCACTTGACTTGTGTTGGATCTTGATTGGGCCAAGTGTGGTACACTTGACAAGCCTTCCTCATACATCTATGTGTATATATATATATATATATATATATATATATATATGTGCAAGATTTTTTTTAGTTCTTTCCATTACCTTATCACTTTAGAAAAATAAGAGCAAAAATTGGGGAAAAACTTGAAGAACTTACTGCCAAGACTTGGAAAAATTGAAATTCATTTTTCTTCACTCCAAAATTATTTTGTTGTTACAAGCCTACTATATTGAGTCCCCTAAGTAGCTGGAAGGTGTTGTTAGAGCAAGAAAACATCTTTTCTTCATCTTTGGAAACCTTAGATCAAGTGTGAAGTTGAAGGGAAATGGTATGATTTAATTTTATTTTATGTGTTGTGAAGGTTGTATATATATATTGTAGTATCTTAAAATGAAGGAATATTATTGAATATGAAAGGTTGGAAAGGAATTGTATATATTTTGGGTGTGGCCATGTGGTATATGTATAATAGGTGGTGTTGGGTAGTGTTATATGGTGTTGGAATTATGAATTGTTGCTGAAGTAGTATACTATGATCATGGTAGAGTGAACAAAGTAGTGGAAACCATTTACATGTTTATATGGAGTATTGGAGCCGAATTGGTACACGTATGTATATATAGTGTTATGCTGTGTTGGAATGATGAATTGATGCTTGATTGGCATGATATGATTATTATAGTGTGAAGGAATGGATGGAAATCATCTTTATGTAATGTTGGCATGTTGTCCGATTTTGTAATTGTGATTAAATGATAATAATTGAAGTTATATTGGCATTGGAATTTATTCTTCATGTTGTTGGGTTGTTGTTGTTGTTGATTTGAGCTGAGTTGGATTCTCTGGGTAGCATATTTTTAAGGGCAAATGCTGTCAAATTTTTCGTAGAATTAAGGACAAATTTGGAATTTAACGCCAAGAAGTCCTTAGCTAATTGTGTGGCCTTGTTATGAATTGTTTATAGACATTAGACGTCTTCCGAGGGAACTCTATTCCCGCAATCCGAGCTTATGTATGGTCCATCTTTGTTTCTTGGCACTCTTATATAAATTTATCATACTCTTGACTCCGATGTTTTTGAAATTTGTAAGTTGCAAGAATATGTAAAAGTTTGATAAATTTTGCAAGAATTTATGTTTTAACGATTTTGGAAACTATAATTGTCTGTAACTAAGGTAGAAAGCTCGGATTGCCTTGAAAACCATTTTGAAATATCTTGTAGGAGTTTGAATGATCTAAGATGAGTATGTTCCCCGTAATTTGGGCCAGTTTGGGTTTCCATCGACTGTGGGACCCGCGACACCCATTTATGCGATTTCAGTAACTTTGAAAGAATTTGGAATAAATCTTATTTTGATTTTGAATATGAATATTTTACTTATCTTTTGGATTTATGATAATGATTTTATGCATATAATTACTCACTACTTTGCTCGTGCCCATTTTGATATCGTTCACCGGTTCCTGGGCCGGTTAATTATCGTGCGCATTATGATACACTCTGAAGTTATGTTGGATTTGGGCAGTGTGTACGGGGATGGCGGTACGTAACGCCCGACTCACTTATGCTATTTCTGTGTTATGATGTATGATATGTGAGTACAGGGATATGACGATATGTAACACCTGGCTCACTAGGGCGGGAGTACAGGGATATGGCAATACGTAACACCTGGCTTACTTGCGCGTTATGCTGTAGTTGGGTGAGTACAGGGATACGACGATATGTAACACCTGGCTCATTGGTGCGGGAGTACAGGGATATGACGATACGTAACACCTGGCTCATTTGCATGTTATGTTATGGTTGGGTGAGTACAGGGATATGGTGATATGTAACACCTGGCTCACTGGCGTGGGAGTACAGGGATATGGCGATACGTAACACTTGGCTCACTTGCGCATTAGGCTATGGTTGGGTGAGTGCAGGGATGGCGATACGTAGTGCCTGGCTCACTTATCCTATTTATGGTTATGGTATGGGCTGGGTGAGTATGGGGGGACGGCGATACGTAGCGCCTGACTCACTTATCCTATTTCTGGTTATGGTATGGGCTGGGTGAGTACGGGGATGGCGATACGTAGTGCCTGGCTCACCTATCCTGTATTTGATATGTGATAGGATTCAGAGATTTTGCAACTTTCTGGTGTTATGGCGCCATTAACGGGCGGGTGACCATATTTCTTGTGCCTATGCATAATTGAAATCTTGAAAGTAGACATTTTGATATTTTTGGATATGCACTTGTTTTCTGTACTTTTGTTTCAGTTATCCCTGAGTTCATATTCTGTACATTCTGCTTTACATACTCGGTCATATTTCATACTGACCCCCCTTTCTTCGGGGGCTGTATTTCATGCCCGCAGGTACTGACGAGCAGTTATTGACCCATCAGCTTAGGACCTCCTTCTACTATTTGAAGTGTTCCCCTACTCTGGAGCCTGTTTTTTGGCATATACATTCTCTGTTATTATGCATACATGTTTACTCAACGGTACAACGGGGCCCTGTCCCGTCCTATGATTCTGTTAGTCTGTTTAGAGGTCTGTGGATGCGTATATATGTGGGTTGTGCCTAGTGTACATGACTAGACATGTAGGATGTGTATGTTGAGCGGTTTACCCGCCATTATGGCCTTGTCGGCCATTCTATATGTATATGATGTTCTGTTTATTCTGCATTGCATCTGTTAGAATTTTTCTAAGTGCAGGGTTATTTTGGGTTGGTATATAACACAAAAGAAACTCTGCCAAAATTTTTGTGAAAATAAGTCATCCATTTGAAATTCAGCTTTGTGATTATGTTTGGGTGCCCACTCCAGGCACTAGTCTCGGCCCACGGGGTTGGGTTGTGATATTTTCTTTTTCTAGTTCTTGCATTATTCACCTTTTGGTTAAAAAAAGGAATCACCTTTTGATCCATTGAATCAATCAACACATAGTTATATAGAGCTACCACTTTCTATGTAAACCCCATTTGTTATTTAAGAAATTAAGCTTTATTTCCTTTCCTATTTGTTTGTTTTGTTTTGGTTGTCTCCTAGTAAGATGAGGTCTATGTTGTTGGGAGCACAAAAGAAGAGATAACAAGAAGGAAGGGATGATGTCGTGGAAGAACAGGAGCTTGAATCTGCTGCTATGTGCTTGAAATCCTATTTTCCTGAGATCTATGACTCTGGTATAGTATGCATTTACGTTTTGTATATTACACAATGAGATTTTGCACTTAGGTGAGTACCTTTATTTCTTGCTTTAGTTCTTACCTTCTTTTGAATTAGATCGACTTTCCTGAACATCAACTTTTTCCAGCATGGTCTGCTATTAGTTATGTAAGCACTTGCATTGTTTCCCAGGTTGTCGTTGCTACCATAATGGTTTAGATTTAGATTCTACATTTAAAGGATGACAGCATGGTGGCATCACAGCTGAACATTTCTAGAAATGCTAGTACACCTCCTTATAGCTGACACACTCCTTTTTTAAGTTCTTTATGCTAGGCTGATATGTTTCTTCATTAAACTCTATCTCCCTTTTCTAAAAATTTACTTCTCTTCTTAAACCTGCATTATATGATTAAACATGTTAGAAATTATGAAAGGGAACTATCTTTTATGGAAAGTATATAGTATTGGGTACCGAAAAAGAGCAAGACAAAATCTATAGGGGAGGCAGAGTTTGTTTTCATTTTGTAAATGCCTTTTCAGTTTGCACTAGGTCCTTAATGATGCTAAAAAGTCTGAAGTTGTATGAAGTCTTCATACGCGTCAGTAATTGGAAAATGTATGTAGCTTTTGGACTTTTGCGTCAAGACTTTTATCATCATGAGAGTGGTAACTGCTCACTTTTCAATTGATCTTCAGTTTATATTTCCTCAGTTAAGCCATCTCACTGAATGGCTGTCAAAAATAAAAGATGATTTTTTGGAGATACAAATATCTTAAATATTTAGTAGAACTTTGTAGAATTTTGGAGATACAAAAATATAGATAGTCGATAGCATTAGACATTTTAGGAAGATATTTATGGTAAATTATAGAAAAATCTAGATTTTTGTTAAATAGTTAGTAGATAAAGTTATCTAGATATTTCTTGTAGATACATAGAATGACATCTACAACCATCTCTACATAACTATTAATAGGGGTGACATTAGGCATTTGTAATCAACCCAAAAACAAAGAATCATAGAGTAGTCTTCCTTAACAAAGTTCTTATTTCCAAAATATCCCATCTCCTTTCTAGCTTTCTCTTCTTTAGGTGAATCGTTTGATCTTAGTTAACGATCTTGGACTATCAGAAGGTCTCTCAATTATACTTTTCTTCTGCTATACTTCTCCATATGGTATCAGAGCCATAGCCATATATTGGCTTCTATGTTTACCTCAAGATTGGGTAGGTGGTTGATTAAACTAGTTTGTCCAGATGAACTTTAGCAGTCGTGTTAATGGACTGAGGATGGAGTTATTAAACTAGTCGAATTACAAGGTATGCAAGACATTTATGGAGTTATACCTAGTCGGTGAGGATTTGTGGGAAGTGGTTAATGTGAGTAACACAAGCTGTTAATGGAAGTTTTTGGCTATGTCTCAACATTTGATTGTACCCTAAAAATTACTAGAAGTGCGGAAACTCACTCAAGAATTATGGATACAATCATGGGAGTTGATAACAAAATCGAATAACTAAATGTTTGATTTTTTTAGGGATTAGTTTAATGTTTATTAGTAGTGAATTTTATAAATACGAAAAAATAGAGATTTTACTTCTATAATTTCTATGTCGTGTAGCAAGTTTTTAGCCATATTCTATCAAATAAACTCATATAACAGAGATTCCACCATCTCACAGAGCTAGCCTTAATATAAAATATGTGTGCACTAACCTCGCTGGAGATGGAAATATAAAAACAAAATCGATAACGACACGAGGTTTATTCTTATCCATAAGCTTTACATTGTTCACTAGTTCAATAAAAAATTTAAATTTATTTATCAATAAACTGCATGAGGTTTTTTTTTTTTAAATCCATAAGCTTTACATTGTTCACAAGTTCAATAAAACATTTCAATTTATTTATCAATCTAGAAAACTGAAAGCATTGTTTAGTAGTTCAATAAAAGATTTCAATTGAGTTACCAACCTAAAAAACACAAAGCATCATTACAGACTAAAGATAAAACTTACGAAAATAAACTAAGTTAATAACATAAAAACTCCATAGCCTTCTAAGTGTAGTCGAAGACCTCATAAATGATTGATCGAAGGCTAACAATAGGTGACTTAATAGAAAAGAAAAAAATTGACAATATTAGAATACTCGATTATTGGTAAAGTCTTCTCCAAGAAGAGCTTTCAAGAACTCTAATTACTCACACTACTATATTATGAGTTCAAGAAGTTTCCTCCTCTTTTGGCTTAGGATTAACATTCAAATGAATCTTGAGATGCTTGGCTTGAATAGCGCTTCTTGTGTCTTCTAAAACTTCTCCAACCACAACTTGGTTGCCCGTTTCTTCTCCTCTATGTGTTTGTGTGGAGGTATTTCTGAGCCCGCTGCAAAATCCTATACATTAATATTCGGTTTTAACTTTATTGCCAGTTTCTGCTCCTCCATGTGTTTGTATGGCGGTATGTTTGAGGCCGGGTACATAATTTTATACATTAATATTCAGTTTTTTTCTTTCTCCTTCCATGTTTCTAATTCTTTACGAAGATCTTCCAATTCCACAAAGTCATCTAATTTGCCCTCGGCATAATCACGTTGGTGATCCTCTAGTTTTACATCAAAATATTTATTAATTATTGTTTCTATACTTGTGGAACCATAAGAACATGGTTTTCCACTAGGTGATAAAAACATAACACCAACATCTACCTCAGCCCGATTTGCAAGCTTTTCTACTTGCTGGAACGGAGTACTTTTTTCTTTTTGAGAAGCTAACAACACGGGCTTTTTCAGAGCCAATCAACTTCATTTCAACTTTTTGCTTACCTTTTCTAGCTTTGTTCTTCATTGAAAAGAAAATAACCAAAGAAGAAAATATGATGTTTTGACTGAGCAATTTTGAGAGAAAAGCTTGTCTTATTTATAGGAGATCTATCACATGTATTGTCACGCTTATTTAATATTTTCAGATTACGAGTCAATTGTTGTAACATGTATTGTTCTGTTTATTTGTTGCTTTCACATTATGACTTTATTTGTAACGTTTATTTAGTATTTTCACATTATGTGAACCCACTACGTGATTACCATGATTGATTTGAAGATGAGTTGGGGTTGAATTTTTAATGGAAGATGGATATTTTAAATAATAATTTCAAAATTTTAGTGGAGGGATAGTTTTTAGTCGAAAACTTACAAAAGGGTATTTTTCTCCTATTTCTAATAGTTAAGGGGTATTTTTGACCCTTTTTTCCCATTAGTGAGACGGATGTTTTTTAGTCAAAAGTTTAACGGAGGGGTATTTTTGAGCCAAAAGTTTGACGGAGGGGTGTTTTTGCTCCATTTCAAATAGTCGGGGAGAATTTTTGACCCTTTTCCCTTATGTGAATCTATTACATGATACAAGGAATTTCAATAAAAATTGTCTTCTCATTTATTCCACTACAGTTGCAAAGTAATAATATTGAATCTAAAGACAAATGAAAAAGAACAATGTCTTTAATTTATTTACATATATAATAATAATTTAGAAGGAGAGCCTTGAAGCAATGGTAAAGTTGCCTTTGTTCGACCTACAGGTTACGGGAAGCAACCACTAATGCTTGCATTAGGGCAAATTGTCTACATTACACACCTTGGGCTACAACCCTTTCTCAACCCTACAAACACTGGATATTTTGTGATCGAATAATCATTTTGTTGTATAATGTTAATTTTATACTATGAAAGAAAGGAAATAGATGACATAGCGAGTTTTATTTGTTATTTACATGTACATTTTCTCCTAATGTCATTCAAGGAAAATCAGGACTGACTTTCAACTGCATCATTAATATTCAATGGGATGATTTTTACCTTATCATTGTTCTCTAACCGAATATCATTTCTCTCTTCAGAAGGTAGAAATAAGGTTTGAACATACCATCCTTCCTAGACCTCACTTGTGAAATTATATTATGTTGTTATATAAAAATTGCTCAGCCAAAATATCATATTTTCTTCTTTAGTTATTTTCCTTATCAATGAAAAACAAAGATAGAAAAGGTAAGCAAAAGATTGAAATGAAGTTGATCAGTTTTGAGAAAGAACGCGCCATTAGCTTCTCAAAAAGAAAAAAAAATACTCTGTTCAAGCAAGTAGAAAAGCTTACAAAATCGGGCTGGAGCAAATGTTGGTATTATGCTATTTTCACCTAGTGGGAAACCATATTTTTATGGTTTCACAAGTATAAAAACAATAATTGAAAAATATTTTGATGTAAAACTAGAGGATCGCCAACGTGATTATGCTGAGGGCAAATCAAATCGCTTTGCGGAATTGGAAGATCTCCGTAAAGAATTGGAAACATGGAAGGAGAAAGAAAAAAACTAATATTAATGTATAAGATTATGCACTCGGGTTCATAAATACCTCCAGATAAACACATGGAGGAGCAAAACTTGGTAATCATGTTATGGGTGGAGAAAGTGCACCTGGGCTCATAAATACCTCCTGGTAAACACATGGAGGAGCAGAACCTGGTAATCAAGTTGCAAGTGGAGAAAGTTTTAGAAGGCACAAGAAGTGTTATTCAAGTTAAGCATCTCAAGTTTGATTTAAATGTTGTTTCTGAGCCAGAAGAGGAAAAAAGTTCTTGAACTCATAATATCATGGTGTGAGTAATTAGAGTTCTTGAAAGCTATGTTTGGAAAAGACTTTGCCAGTGATCGAGTCTTCTAATTTAGTCTTTTTTTTCTTTTCTATTAGATCACATGTTGTTAGTCTTCGATCATTCATTTATGAGGTCTTTGACCATAATTAGAAGGTTATGGAGTTTTATATTATTAAGTCAATTTTTCCATAAGTTTCATCTTTAGTCGGATGGGAAAAAAAACTTCATACAATCATTGATTTTCTATTTATATTTCCATCTCTAACAAGGTTAGTGCACGTATGTTCAAGGTAGAAATTAACTTTAGAAAATTAGGTTGTAATAAAAAATTAATTATCATTTGTTTCATTTAAAAAGTAGGTTTTAGGTGGTGACTTTTAGTTGCCACAAAAAAGTGGTGGCCATTGCTAGGTAAAAATTAGTAAAACCCTTTAGTAGCAATATTTTGAGATTTTGTGGCAACTTTAGTCACCGCTAAAAGTCTAATTTCTAAGAATCCTAGTTGGCAATGCTTTGGTGAAGGCATCAATCCCACATGGATTGCCGCATAAATAAAAATTATAAGTGTTAACTCATGAGGATATTTGTGGTCTCTTAGAATAATAGTCGGGGCATTTTTCATGCCAAAACGTAACGAAGGGTATAAGTGCTTTATTTTGTATAGTTCAAGGCAATTGTGACCCTTTTTCGTAAAATATAGAAGCCTTGAATAACTGCTACCCATCCCTGTCATGACCCGAACCTAGGGCCAAGATGTGACATGGTGAATGGGAACTCGGGAGTCCCCAAACAAGCCTTAATATACCAAAACTAGCATCATCGGTTCAGAAGCATACATAAATAAACACATAGTTCTACGGGGTGGGAAAGTAGGACTCATTCTATGGGACAATTCAAGACTTAGGATCTTTCCATCACAACATATATCCAAGCCATAAATCACATGACCAATTCACATAACGATAGTTAAAGATAGCCATTCCATAACATACACTTTAACCATAAGACATAGCATAAGACGTATGGAGGTTTACATGGAGTCCAACAATACCTCTACATAGATATGTCAGGAGCCAAGACATTCCCCCGGGAGCACCCTCAAGTATATAAAGAAACAAAAGTGTCATAGGCAGAAAGATGGTGGATTATCCTTGAAAGATAGGACTCACCACTATAAATAAACTTGAAATCCAAGCTAAGCGTCAAATGGTGGATGATCAAAGTCCTTGGTCCTTACATGGTGAAATCATTTAGGCAAGAGTATGTGTTAGTATGTTAGAATGTACTAAGTATGCGGGATGCAATGCATGAACTTGCCAAAACCTTCATTTCCATGTTAGATGACAAGGGCATATATTATAGTAGGAGACATATAAGAAGGAACGTAATATAGCAAGATGTGATGAAACCAATGATGCATGTGGTGCATATGATGCTCATATTTATAGTGGGAATGTGGCCTCAATTGACATAAGTAAGACCAAGCGAGGTATTACTTGGAATCCTGATGAAAACCCCTCACTAGTAAAGATGTGGTCTACTTACCAAAGGTAAACCATACTTCACCTTACGGGCAACCCCATTTTCGTATGAAGCAACCTTCCTTATGGGTAACTCTATTTCGGATAGGATTTTCACATAAAGCATACCATATCATATCATTTCTTCTACTTACAGGAAACCCTATTTTGGAGGCAACTTTCCTTACGGGTAACCCCATTTCGAAAAGGAACCTATGCTAGGAGGAAAGAGAGAGGACCCTCCATCCATCGGTGCTAAGTCGTGATCCTACAAGAATACTTATAATATACGTAGTTATACATGCTTTCAATAGATACAAGTTTTGCCAAAACATTTCAATGCACAATTGGGCTTAAAGGCCAAACCACATTCACAACAGTTTATACTTAGGCTCAAATGCCAAAACCATAATTTTGTAGTTAATATATGCATGCATAGGAATAGTCAATTCGTATACAAAATGGTGGAAACACTCAAAATGCTCAAAGAGTCATAATCATTAGACATATATGTGATCACATTCTTGTCATAACCAATATCATATCAAAATCATTTCATAAAACGTAATTGGGCTTAACCCACTTTATAATTTCATAAATTCCTACTCATGAAATGCATATGCTATGAAAAATATGGGAATGGCATGGGTAATTGA
>BAUE01094883.1:0-11992 GCA_000787875.1 Solanum virginianum | reverse complement strand
GTCTAATACTTATGTTTATTTATATTTTGATTTCTCTCAAAATGTTTACCCTCTATTAAGTTATATATTTTTAATTAAATAGTTTATTACCCACTTAAAAATTGTATTTTAAATATCAATTAAAATGAAGATAACTTTAAAATTTAATAATAATTTTTTTACTGTAACAGAATTAAATGAAATTTTATTTTTAAGCTAATGAAGATGAAAAAAAAATTTCTAAGCAAAATAGGATGAAAGTTTTATTTTCTAAGCTGAATAAGATGAAAGTTTTATTGAAAGCTAAAAAAGATGGACGTTTTGTTTTTAAGTTAAATAAAATGAAAGTTTAATTTTTAAAAGCACAATGCATATCATGAAAATGCATAAACAAATTTATTTACATTAAGTTAGATGAAAATTTTATTTTAAGAATAAATAGCTAAAGCTCGCAAATAAAATATATTTTAAAAAAACTAAATAAGGTGGAAGGTATTTTTATAAACAAACAGCTTATACTTAAAAATTAAACAATGAATATTATTTTGAATGTGACAAACCAAACAAACAATAAAAACTATTCTCAGTATAAATAATCCCAACATAACTTATCACATCAGAACTAATCTCATCATAATTTTTATCCAAACAAAACGACCCCTAGGCATGTTAATTCACTAATAAATACTTGCCTAGTTATGTAATTTGTCTTTTTATATAATACTGCATTTTGGGTATACAATATTATATATTAGATTTTAATATTATTATAAAAAATAATAATTAAATTTGTATATTATCGTATACAAATGTATTTGTATATCGCTTTTTTTTTTTCTTGTAAGAAAACAGTGAAATTGGGGTCTTGTGCAAATTGTTATAATGGAAAAAGGTCTTTTTATTGAGAATGAGCTATTATATTTGGACTAAAAAGTTGCGACCTAAATTTTAAACTATTTTAAAAAATATAAATTAATTAATTATACTTTTTTGAAATTATCTCTAAGGGTCTGTTTGAAAATTATGTGCTAATTGGAATTAGTGTAATTACTAAGATAATGACTATCACTCTAATAATTACATAGCCTAGTAATTACTTTGTACTGTTATTTGTCACAATGTAATTACACTATAATTATAAGTATGCTATTTGGTTGCACAAGTATAATTACAAGATCATATTAAATTTTAAAAATAAAATTAATTATCTAAAATTAAAAACTTATATTAGACAAATAAAAATATTAATAAATAATATTAAATTAAATATTTAAGAGATATATTCTTTTAAAATATATTAATTAGTAAACATATGTTCTTAACAAATAATATAAAAAAATAACCATATTTTTCAAATTGGTATATTTTAATTAAGTTAATCATAAAAACTAAATACAAAAATTTTATACTAACATATGATATACAATGTTTGACAAAAATATAATGTCACGGCAAATTATTAAAATATTTGATAAAATGATAATTTTTCAAATCTAACTAAAAAATAAATGACTTGTAATGTAAAAATATCAAGTCATGTACTACTAATACAAATGAAATTAAAAAATATAACATAAGTTCTAAATTCAAAATATATTTTTTTTACATAATACTCTTATGTCAAATTTCAACATAACGTAAATAAATATTATTTAAAAAAAAACGTAAGTTTATAATTTTATTCAACGATAAATTCAACTTTAATTAGAAATTAGATGCTAATGAAAAAAAAACAAATATAAAATAAATAAATTAGAAAAATAATGCGAAAATTGCATAAAATCACATGAAGTAAAAATTGAGAATGAGAAGGAAATGAAAAATAAACATTATAAAATAAAATATATATTTTAAAAAAAATATTAAATGATAAAAAATAAAAAAAATAGAATAATAAGAAAATAAAAAATAAATAAAAATAAATAAAAATAAAAATAAAAGAAAGAAATTAAAAGGTAAACAACTTGTAATTACATCATGTAATTACCTACAATTCACAACCTCTACCTGTTAACTAAGTAATTATCTGTCTAGCCAAATTACATCCACACCAAATTTAATTATCAGGGTGACTTCCCAAACAGGCTCTGAGTAAATTCTCCTAATAGTTATAGTTAAAAATATAAGTGTCTTTTTGTATGCAAAAATTAATTTAAGAATTTAGTGCAATATACGTAAAATTTAATGACAAAATTACCCCTACTAATTCATCACCAAATATTGTGAAAACTTTGACGGTGATGATCGCAAAGCGCATATAATAAGCTTTGAGCACTCCTGCAGCAGGCCAAAATTATTTCGAGTAAAAGTACAGTTTTTTTAATTTTATTAAACCCAAATACGAAGCAGAAAGAAAAAGAAAGAAATTCGCGTGAAGCATTAGCTCAAATTCTTTTTTCTTTTTGGTCTTTCCCTCCAATGGCTCACCTCTCTCTCACATAATACTCAGTGAGAGAGCAGTGGAGAAACCGAAGATTCCAGAAGCATTTACAGAATCGCTGCTTCTTCTTCGTCTTCACTTTCTTACGGAAACCCTAACACAGCAAGCAATTCGTTTTTGTTCATCAAGGTGAGATTTATCTAACTCTATTTCCCCGTTTCCGCAAACGTCTTCTACATTCACTTGATTTTTTGATTTTTTCCTTCATAGTGATGTGCATTGATGTTCTGTTAGACTTACGTTGTGTACTGCTTTCGGTTTTGCTAATTTTTGACCAATTTGTTATGTATTAATGCTCAATTTTGGTAAGTTTCTCCTTTTTCTGTTTTGGAGAAGGTCGTCTCTGCCTCAGGGTCAAATGCTTTCCTTTTGGCATTTTCTTATTTGATTTATTATTTCAGTGTTCTATTTTTTTTCTTTTTCTGTATGACCATTCATCCGGGCTAGCTTGCGGAACCTTTAACTAATTACACGAGATACATCCCTCTTTCCACGGGCAATAGGTACCAAATAAGTCTGTTCACCAAGGCTATGAGAAGAAATTATCTAGTATTTTTGTCACTGTCATGAATTGAACCTGAGACTCAAAACTGCATGGAGCTCAACCTAAGAGCCTCTTTGGATTATCTTATTTCAAGTGCTTCTGCCAAAATAGTTTTTAAGCACTTGTGGACTGTTTGGGTAAATTTAAAAATTACTTGCAAGCACTTAAGTTTAAGCTAAAACGATAAAAATAAGTCAAAAGTAGTAAGTTAAAATTTCTTACTTATGACCATTTGCTGAGAAGACAAAAAATAAAAGTCAGTCCAAACAGGCTCTAAGCCACGCCCCTGGGTGCTCAATGTTCAAATATTCTAATGTGCTTTAAAAAAATAAATGTTATACATACTCAATTTGTTCCATTATATAGGGTTATGTTTTTTTTTTAAACTGGACATAGACTGATATTCTACCTTTATCCATTTTTACTTGTTCACTATACTAAAGATAGTTGTATACTTTTACTTGTTTAGTTTGGAAAATCAAGAGACCATTTACCATTTTGTACTTATTTTACCTTTATTATTAAGTACTAATTGTTTTCAATTCATTCCCCAGTGAGTGAGATGACTTATAATAATTAGGTGTGATAATTGTAAAGTTGTGATTTAATTTATTGCTCTATGAGGGTGTGCCAAGCATATATGGACAAGTAAAATTGGACCGAGGGACTATTTATTAGTGTTATACAAGTGATAATAGAATAAAATATTGAATTAAATGCTGAGAGTATACTTTAATTAAGAAAAACATCACCATCAAAGTTTAAAATTTGAAAAACTAAATGAATTTGAAGATTAAATCTTTTTTTTTCTGGGGGGGGGGCATTGGCTTCAGCTTCAGCATATACTGACACTGTGTCACTGTTAGCCATATGCTTTCAAGTTTCAACTTCTAAGTTCTGATCATAAGTGGGTGTTCACTATACATTCTACAATTTTTCCCATAGGTCCATTATTTCTTGACTCCTGTACTACTTGGTCATACACTGTAGTTTGAGTGTGGTTGATTTGTGATTTTTTCTTTGTTCTCTTTAGAGAGTTAAAGTATTATTATTATTGGTTTAGAGTTTGATAGACATTTTAAATTTCAATCAATCTCTCCAGTACTTTATCTTCTTTGTAATATTCTGATAGTATTGATGTTTTTAGGTTGGAAAGTAGTAAGTTGTCCATCACTCAATTCCTTGGTGAAGCTGTTCCAATGCTTATCTCCCTATATGTGCTAAAAATCTTCCCGAATTTGGAAGTTATGTGCTTGGTTCTAGTGCTCATTTTAGAAAGCCTCGACTCTCCATTTCTTTCTTTTCCAGTTTTTCTTTATATGTGTCCAAATTTTTCTTGTAATATGATGTTTTGTGTCCAATTTTGCTTGTAATATGATGTTTCGACTAATTCTCTTTTACACTATACAAACTGTTTGACCATAAATTACTTTTCATAAAGCGTACAGCTCTTCATAAAGATTAAAATTTTAACTTGATTTGAATAGAGGGAATAAGTACGTGGTCTGATATAATAGCCTACCACAAGAAGTTTGAAATTGAGGTTTTAGTTGTTTGATTGATTTATATTTCTACAACATTATCCCCTTAAGACAAGAAACTGAAACATGCTTAAATTTTTGGTAGCTGTGTTCGTATGATGTATCTTAGAGGGGTATAGATAGAAGAGACCATTTAGAAAGAACTCTGTTTCAGTAGCCCTTGTCTTCTGATGTTTATCCTACTGATGTTTATCCTGGAAACAACCTCTCTACTTCTATGAGGTAGTGGTAAGGTCTGCGAACATTCTACCCTCCCCAGACCCCACTTGTGGGATTTCACTGGGTATGTTGTTGTTGTTGTATATTTATCCTACTAAGAACTTCTCCCAGGTCACTGTTCTGTTTGAAACATGGAAAGAAGTGAAGGAAGACAGAGTTGTTGCACACCTGTGGAAGAACCACCACCTGTTATAATGTCAAATGCAGAGCCGGAGAGAGTTGATCAGCCCAAACATACTATAATGATAAGGCCTGGATATGGAACATCTGGACGAGAGATTACTTTGCTCTCAAACCACCTAAAAGTTTCTATCAAACGTCCTAGTGAAATCTTTTACCTATACAGTGTAAGATTGCCAACTTTTTAGTCCATTTAGTCCTCTGGGTTCCCATGGCACTCAATCAAATTTTCTGTCTTGCGCTATTACAGGTCTCTATAACTTCTGATGAAAAGAGGGCTGTTAACATCAAGGGGATTGGAAGAAAAATTATAGATAAACTTCATGAAACTTACTCGAGTGAATTTGCTGGGAAGAAATTTGCTTATGATGGAGAGAAGAATTTGTACACAGTGGGACCTCTACCGCGCAATAGACTGGAATTCACGGTGGTTGTTGAAGAGTCTAGTGCACGGCAGTATGTCCTTGAAAAAAGTTCTTTAACTCTATAGTTGCAGTTAATTCAAGGCTTCTATAATATACATGAAGCCTATGTTATACTTTTGTTGCAGTGCTAGTGAGAGCCCCTCAGATAATGAAAGCTCTAATCATTCCAGTAAAAGGTCTAAGCATTCTCTACATTCAAAAGCTTTCCTGGTGGAGATCGACTATGCAGCTAAAATACCATTAAGGTCAGTTGATCTTGCACTTCAAGGAGCTGATCCAGAAAATGTTCGAGATGCGTTGAGGGTTCTAGACATTATATTGCGACAACAAGCTGCTAACAGGTAATCAGCCTGTTATTCTGGTGACCATCAATCTTTTCCTGAGCCAAAACTTATACAGATATTCATGTTGGTCACAGAGGATGCCTCTTGGTTAGACAGTCATTTTTTCATGATGACTCAAGGAACTTCACAGATGTTGGAGGGGGTGTAATGGGTTGCAGGGGGTTTCATTCCAGCTTTTGTCCAACCAATGGTGGCTTAACCTTGAACATAGGTATGACAATAGAAACTCTCCAGTGAAGCTGTCTCCTATGATTTTGCTCAATCATAATGCTGCCTAATTCTTGGTTTGTAGATGTGTCTACAACTATGATCCTATCACCTGGACCTGTAATTGATTTTTTGCTTGCTAACCAGAATGTAAAGGAGCCTCGTTATATTGATTGGGCAAGAGTGAGTAATATCTAATTCCATGCTAAAACTCTTCATCTTTCAGCTCTACATGCTTTGCTAACTTGTAGTTTTATACAGGCAAAAAGAATGTTGAAGAATCTTAGAGTTAAAGCTAAACACAACAACAGGGAATTTAAAATTATCGGTTTGACTGACAGACCTTGCAATCAACAGTTGTGAGTATCCATTTGTCTTTTGCATACCTATTGCTGACTACCCATGTATGTACCATCTAAATTTGTTGACTGTTTCTTATAGATTTTCTATGAAGGTAAAAAATGGTGGTAGTCCAGAAAATGGAGGAGAGACCATAGAGATAACTGTTTATGAGTATTTCACTAAACATCGTAACATAGAACTTTCGTCCTCAGCTTATATGCCATGTCTGGATGTTGGAAAACCAAAACGACCAAACTATCTGCCTCTGGAGGTGTGCAGAGTTATTATCGTTTCTGTTTACACTATAGGACCCTAGATCACTTAACCAGCTTCCAAGAGTCAACTTTTATTTTCTTTCCTTAATTATCAGCTGTGTTATTTGGTCTCCCTTCAAAGATACACAAAGGCATTATCATCAGTCCAGAGGGCATCTTTAGTTGAAAAATCAAGGCAGAAGCCTCGAGAACGAATTAAAGTTATAACAGATGTAAGTTGTTGCAGTGTTGATGGATCTGATCCTTTTAATTTTCTCTTCTGTATCTTACTGGATTTTTGGCAGGCTGTGAGGGACTGCAACTATGATGATGATCCCCTTCTTGTTGCTTGTGGAATCTCAATAGAAAAGCAGCTGATGCAAATTAATGGCAGGGTCCTTGAAGCCCCAAAGGTAGCACTTGCACTTTCTTGAAGGACAGTGTTCGTTAAAATTTTACATTTCTTTTCTGACTTTACTTTTATTATCCTGTAATATCTAGTTGAAGGTTGGTAATGGCGAAGAGGTCTCTCCCTGCAACGGACGGTGGAATTTTAAGAACAAGGTAAATTTAGCCACATAATATTAACCTTGTAGTATCCTTATAAAAAGATTACCTTATAGTTTGTGTGTCAATATAATGAGATGTGGCAATCATCTGTGGGTGTCTATAATTTTGTTACCACCTGGGGATCAACCTCTTGAGAACTTGACTATGAAGGAAAGGACAAAAGGTGGATATGAGTTTGTCCCAATTATTCTCTGACTGCAGATTATCTTTTTGGGAAAATGAAAAATGTTTCTATTGTTACTTACCTACTGTAGTGAAAATATTATAATGTTTACTGCACCCTTTTGATTGACCACACATTCTACTCTCTCCTACCATTTTTTCTTGTAGCATCTTTTCACTCCTGCAAGAATTGAACGCTGGGCAGTGGTCAACTTCTCTGCCCGTTGTGATACAAGTCACCTTTCGAGGGAGCTTATTAGTTCTGGAAGGAGCAAAGGCATTGTATGTAGTGCCATATTTACATCTTTCATTGTGTGATTTGCTGATATGTATTATGGGCTCAAATTCTTTCTTTTCCTGTCTGTCAGCATTTTGAGCGGCCATATACGCTCATTGAGGAAGATCCCCAGTATAGGCGAGCTGGGGCTGTAGTTCGAGTAGAACAGATGTTTGAAGAGATAATAGCTAGACTCCCTGGTCATCCTGATTTTCTCCTCTGTGTCTTGCCAGAAAGGAAAAACTCAGAGTTATATGGTAATGTATTATGTTAGTCTTGCTCACGTTGCACAATATCCTATACTAATTTATACATTTAATAATTTCAAGGACCTTGGAAGAAAAAAAGTTTGACTGACTTGGGAATTGTTACTCAATGTGTGTCTCCATTAAAAATCACTGATCAATATCTATCAAATGTGCTTCTCAAAATTAATGCAAAGGTAATCTTTAGAATCTGCGGTCAGCACTTTGGATATTTTTAACTTTCAGTTACTCTGAGTTGGGAGAGTTTTTTCTTTTGCTTGTGCTTAAAAGCTTGGAGGGACCAATTCATTGTTGGCGATGGAACATACCTCTCATCTACCGCTTATTAAGGAGACTCCAACGATGATCCTAGGCATGGATGTCTCTCATGGATCTCCTGCTCAATCAGATACTCCATCAATTGCTGCGGTGGTTCTTTTTCCCAAGATATTTGCTCTTTTCTTTTGTCAATTGCATTGCAACTGATTTCTTATGCCTTATTGTAACATTTCTTCCAGGTTGTGGGATCCTTATACTGGCCATTAATGTCCAAGTATAGGGCAGTTGTGCGTAGTCAATCTCCAAAGTTGGAAATTATAGAATCCTTATACAAGCCTTTACCAAATGGACACGATGAAGGAATCATGAGGTGCATTTTTATACCCAATAACATGTCAAGTCTTCTATGACAGACTATGTACCAAAGCATTTAAGTTTTATACATGTACTTGCGCTGCAGAGAACTGCTTCTGGACTTCTATAGGACAAGTAATGGGCATAAGCCAGCTCAAATTATTGTGTTCAGGTACTCCAATATTCATGCTTGAAGTCAAAGCTGCAGATGTTCCACTTATGAGTTGTGACCTATGTTGTTCGGGCTCTCCAAAATGCTCCTGCATTGCTGGATCCTCCTACTTTTTGAGGATCCGACATGCACCTGATGGTATTTTCGAAGAGTCGAAGCAACATAACTATTGACAGTTGCTAATTTAAACAAAAATTTGTTGGTTTAACCCAAATTTAACTTTTTTATGTTAGATATATAGGATGCTGCTTCATATGATTGCATAAAATCCTTTTAATTTGCATGCCAGATGTCCCTTGTTGCAGGCATTTTTTCTATTAAAAATATTAGCAGTAATGTCATGCACCATATGGTACAACATGAAAAAGTTGCATCTTAATATTTCAAAATTCACACATATGTAATTTTTGTGGACAACTGTTTCCCTCGGCCAAAAGAGTAGGATATATCCTTTTTGGTTTATTCAAGGTGCAGTAAGCTAAGCTTGGCATAGGCACCATATTTAAAAGAAAGTTAACAGGACTTAGTATCATAAAATGCACTTACAAGGTCAAAGTTGGAGCCGTTCATTTTTTGAAAATTGGTGATTTGTAAAGTTGGAGCCAATCATTTTGGATAAACTAAAACAAATCCAGAATCTTATAATTTCTCCAATGAGACGGTGTGGCTTGCTGATCTGTGTTCTTAGATTTCATCTTCATATCTTGTCGATCTTGAGAGCCTTTTGATAGGACAAATCATCTTCACCTGGGATAGATTGAAATAGTACATCTATGACCCTAAGCCGTGCAACTTCTGCCTAGATTGAAATAGTACATCTATGACCCTAAGCCGTGCAACTTCTTTTGGCAGAATTTGTTGGGAACACCCCCACCCCTCGAATTTGGCACTAATCCTCCCTTCCGTAATCTCCCTCTAGGGAAAGCTCAGGCCATTTCAACGCACCCTTGTAAGAAGATAACCTTTGTTTCCTAGCTTTTAGAGAGATGTAGGGGTTTCTCTCTCTAGACATCTCGCACAACTCCAATATTGAAACCTAGTCAACAACAACCATGCATTGTGTCACGTGGTGTCTCATTGTGACAAAGTTAGTAAACCTTTGAATAGTTACTTGTAACCCTTTGAAGAGTTGCTATTTTGTTCTCCCTCGTTAGGACAAAATTAGTAACCCTTTATACGGTTACCATCTATTAAAGTTCGCATTAAAGTTCAGCATTTTAACTTTAACATAGTTATAACATAAGAAGTTATGTTATGGCTTTCATCACTATGAAAGAGAATTACACAATTGTGGCGGCTCACAATCATTGCACAGTACAGGGATGGGTGAGATTTTCCTTTCTGAGTCACGTTTTTAGGGAAACTAGGCACTGCTTTAGGACTGGGCAAAGTTAGCACAAAGCACTCATACACAAATAGGTATACTCGAAATTAGTAACCCTTTATATGGTTACCATCTCTGTTTCCCATCCCAGCAGCGATCTCTAGAAGACTAGACAACATAAGAAAGAAGTTCTTGTGGCAATGAAATAAAGAGAATAGAGGGTTCCATCTAGTAAAATGGAAATCAGTCACAACTGGAAAGAAGAATGATGGTCTGGGTATAAAGAATGTGAAGGTTCATAGCAAAGCACTTAGAATGAAATGGCTGTGGAAATATTCAAATGGAAACCAGACACTTTGGAAAAGAGTGATAGGGGTCAAATATGAGGATGAAGACTGTTGGATGACTAAGGCTGTGACCACACCTTATGGGAGCAGCTTATGGAGATCCATAAGAGCTTTTGGGAGGAAGTTAAACTCAAAACCAAGATGAAAGTGGGGAATGGGATCAAGATCAAATTTTGGAAGGATGAATGGCATGAGAAAGGCACCTGGAAACCCTTTTTCCTGATATCTACAATCTGGCCCTCTTCCAACAAAAGACTATTGCAGAACTATGGACACCATAGGGATGGAATTTCAATTTCAGGAGACAACTAAATGACTGGGAAGTAATGAGGATGGTAGAATTCCTCAACATTGTTGGACATTTTACTGGAACCCAAACAAATGAGGATAGGCTTTGGTGGAAAGGCAATAAAAAAGAAGAGTTCAATGTACAATCAGCTACAGGATGATGGATCAATCAAGCGAGCAGCACTACACTTGACCTTGGAAACAAATATGGATGTGTAAAATTCCACACAAAATTTCATGCTTTATCTGGCTGCTAGCCAAGGAAGCTGCCCTGACCTAGGAAAATGTAAAGAAAAGGGGGATAACCTCATGCTCTAGAAGTTTCCTTTGTGGGGAACCCTTGAAACAGTAAATCATCTATTTCTACACTGCAAATACACTTAGCAGCTCTGGAGGATCTTCTTGAGTCTCAAAGGCATATCCTGGACTATGCCTAGGAGGGTTACTGAGGCCTTATATAGCTGGGAGGAGGCAAGCGTCCTTGCAAAAGACAGAATTAGGTGGAGAAGTATGCCTACTTCAATTTGGTGGGCAATCTGGAAAGAGAGAAACTGCAGATGTTTTGAAGGCATAGAAAATAGTGTGCAGGAAGTTAAACTAAACTGCGTCTTGTTATGTTTTTGGTGTAATCAACTATACTCAAATGACACTGTTTCTATAGTTGATGTTTTAGACTCAATATAGACAGAGCAGTGGATTTTGGAGTGCATTTGTATATAAGGTTTGAGTACAACCCATATACTCTTTTGATATAATACAAAGTTACCAAATAAAAAAAAAGTTTGCATTAAAATTTCAATTTTTAACTTTAACATAGTTGTCACATAAGAGGTTACGTTATGGCTTTCATCACTATGAAAGAGAATTACACAGTTGTGGCGGCTCACAATCATTGCACAATACAGGGATGGGTGAGATTTTCCTTTGTGAGTCACGTTTTTAGGGGAACTAGGCACTGCTTTAGGCCTGGGCAAGATTAGCACAAAGTACTCATACACAAAGCACTTGTTATGACCAAATTAGTAACCCTTTATACGGTTACCATCTATTAAAGTTTGCAATTAAAATTTCAACATTTTAACTTTTAACATAGTTATAACATAAGAGGTTATGTTATGGCTTTCATCACTATGAAGAGAATTACACAATTGTGAAGGCTCACAATCATTGCACGGTACAGGGATGGGTGAGATTTTCCTTTCTGAGTCACGTTTTTAGGTGAACTAGGCACTGCTTTAGGACTGGGCAAAGTTAGCACAAAGCACTCATACACAAATAGGTATACACAACCTTTATAGTCACTAGACGGATAAGTACGAAGAGAAAGACAGAGAGCACTGGATAGACTCATTCAATGATAACCAATGTGAGCTCACTCGCTCCAATTTTTTTTTTTTGAAAGGTAATGTTTCTATTATATATATCAACAGGTATACTGCTTTACAGTAGCCCCCTAGCAAAACAATTACATCTGAAAATACTCTATCTGAGCTTTTTGT
>BAUE01094889.1:0-11988 GCA_000787875.1 Solanum virginianum | reverse complement strand
CTGTCTTTGGAATGTCACATTCCCTCACTTTCAACTGATGGTAACCGGATCGAAGGTCTATCTTTGGGAAACAAGACGTACCTAAAGTTGGTCAAACAAGTCATCTATCCTTGGGTGAGGATACTTGTTCTTTATGGTGACCTTGTTCAGTTGCCTATAGTCAATACACATTATGAGAGACCTATCTTTCTTTTGCACGAATAGGATAGGAGCTCCCCACGAAGAAACACTCGGCCTTATGAATCCCTTCTCTAACAAATTCTTCAAGTGCTCCTTCAATTCTTTCAGTTCAGCAGGGGCCATCCTATAAGGTGGAATTGAGATAGGATGGGTCTCAGGAAGAACACCAATCCTAAAATCAATCTCCTTATTCAAAGGGACTTTCGGCAGATCCTCAGGAAATACTTCTAGAAACTCATTCACAATCAAAACTGACTTTAGAGTTAGGGGCTCAACATCATCAGATTTAACCCTCACGAGGTGGTAAATATACCCCTTAGCAATCATCTTTCTAGATCTAAGCTATGAGATAAACTTTTCTTTAGGTACTACGGAATCACCCTTATACTCTAGGACTGGTTCATTTGGAAATTGGAACTTAATGGTTCGAGCTCTATAATCAACGGAGGCATAACAGGCATGGAGCCAATCAATGCTAAGGATCAAGGCAAAATCAGTCATATCTAACTCAAATAGATCAATAATAGTATCCCTATGATGGATGGACACTATGCAAGCTCTATAGACTCTCTCAGCTCGAATAGACTCACCCATGGGAGTAGAAACATCAAAAGGTTCAAGAAGACTCTCAGTGGTTCTATCAAATCTACTGGCCACATAAGAAGTTACAAAAGATAATGTGGCACCGGGATCCATCATCACATAATAATCAATAGAAAAGACTCAAATCATACCCGTCATAACATTTAGGGAGTTCTCCTGATCATGTCGACTGCCCATGGCATATAACCAGTTTGTAGCTCCGCTTGTACCTAAAGTAGTACCTCTCTAATTCCCCTTAGCTGGTGGGGCTAGTGCAAAATATTAAGCCTGGTCAGCTCTGATAGTCCCTCTGATAATGCCTATTTGACCATACCAGAAGCATGCATCAGTCCCCTCATAACACCTACCCAAGTGTAGTTTACCGCATGTACCACATGGTGGCTTTCCTTGTGAACCTTGAGCCACACTAACTTGTGAATGAGACACACTGGCTCTAACATTCTAAGATTTTTAATCATTTCTAACTCTAGGTGTAGGTCCACTAGCAGATGATAGTGCTAGAAACCAATTTCCATTGCCTCTCTTCCCAACCCCATGGCTGGATGTTTTGGCCTTCTTGCTTCTAAACTCTTCTTTGTCATGTTGCCTCTCCTCATCAGCGTGTTGCACAAAGGTCATCAATCTCCCAATATCCATATCACTCACGAGCATTTCTCCCCTCTGATATCTATTTTGCCCTCTATTTAACCAATCAACATACATCCTCATCCTCTCCCTCATGTCCGCAACTATGTCCGGAGTATAGCAAGACAGTTGTGTAAACTTCAGCCTATACTCTTATATAGTTATAGAGCCCTGCTTCAAGTTTAAGAACTCTTTTACCTTTTCCTTTCTCCACTCTCTTGGGAAGAAACATCCTAAGAAAGCTTCATCGAATAAAGCCTAAGTCATCACAGGGGTATTCTCCCCTGTACCCTTCTTCCACTGGTCATAACATAGTCTAGCCACCCCCTTTAGTTGATAATCAGCCAATTCCACTATGTTAGCATCGGCGACATGTATCACTTAGAACACTTTTTGAATCTTCTCCACATAGTTCTCAGGATCCTTAGGGGATACAAACCCTATAAACTCAGGCGGATTCATTCTCGAGAATTCCCAAACTCTAGAAGTGTCATAGGCATCCTATCGGGCTACTCTTGGTCTCGTAGCAGGAGCTATGATAACCTAGACTATAGTTTGGATAGCTTGGTGAAGCTCAGCATTAGAGACCTCATCTTGCGGGGGCTGCGCACCAGGGACAGCTTGACCCACGGGCACCTCATGTCCTTGAGGCTCAGGTGGATTGACATTCTGTTTGGAGGGATGCCCTCTACCTCTAATGGCTCTTTTGAAGGCATGATCACAATTCTGCAATGTGCAAAGCATGAATTAGAATAGAACTTTCATAGAGTATAACTCTATAGCACGATTTAGAATATGAATGAAGGGAAACAATTCTTAATTTCCTATAGCCTCCAGTTTATCAAGTGTTATTTACAACACACCTATAAACAAGACTCTACTAGACACGTCTTTATAGAGTCCCTAAGACACTTGAACTTGTGTTTCGATACCAAGTTTGTCATGCCCCAAAAGGGAACCCAAGATATGGCTAGCACCCAAAGACTATTGTTAGTCCCCAAACGAACTACTTGGCCTCATCACGTTTGTCCATTCACATATTCTACAAATCAGCAGAAGACATAAGGAATAAATGGGCATATCAAATCATCTATTCTCAAATAATAATATAATGAAAGGCTAGTACAAAGAAACTAGCTCACAAGTTCCACCATCAACATCTAACTCTAGTATATGAAGCCTCTATCACTATTAGGTGGTGCCAATGACAAAACCATGGGTACCTCAATAAAAATAAAAAGATAAGCAAAACTAACTCTAAAGCATGATGAAAATAATGTAATGAATCCTCTGAAGTAGGGGAGGCTCACCAATCTACTAAATGCTCGATGGTCCTCAATGATTCGCTTGCTGATGACCTCTATCTCGCGTATCTACATCATAATACGATGCAATCCAAAAGGGAACATCAGTACTTGGAATGTATTGGTATGTAAAATAGCTTAGTGAAACTAAAATAAGTAGAATAATATGGAAACAACAATCAACATCAAGGATAGTAAAAATCAACATGTCAAATGTCTATCTAAAGCAATAACAAAAAGTAGAAAAGTGACCCATCAACTCATCAACCACATCAAATGCTTCTCATAAGGAGACTCTCATCATGAGACTTTCATCATCTCAATTAACTCAAACTCAAGGGTCCTCTATTATTTCAGGGACTTTAATTCATCTCAAACTCAAACTTAGGTGTCCTTTATTATTTCAGGGTCTTTGACTCATCTCAATGCACTCAATTCTCCTCTAAGAACTCAAGGACTCGGATCATCAATTAGAAGAAGTCGTTTAGACATAACATCAAGACCTCAATTATAAAGACTTATAGGATCATCAAGGTCAAATTACTCAACCACATACTCACGTCAAGATTCCTATCATTATACTCACATCAAGGCTCTAGTCTCCATCCGTAGGTTCATTCATACATGCTTTCAAAAGTTAGCATATAGGGTTTATACAATATCTCATGAAAAGTATTTAACTCAAGAAAATAAGTTTATGATGATCATCACTATATGAAAATACATGTAATAGATACAATTTGCAAGAAAATAATCAATAAAGTATTTCAAGAAACATATATGGGGACTCATGGACTCTCAACTCATCTATGGCCATCTATGGGGCACATGGGAGAACAATCCCATGTTTTCATTTAGCCTTACATACTTTGGATGAAGCTCTTCAAATCACCCATCAAGAATGCTCTTTAAATTCTCCAATCTCATGTTCTTCTTTCTTCTCTGTCAAGCCCTAACTTTCAAGTATTGTGAAGAAGGACTTAGAATGGGATTTTTGACCCTATTTACTCCTCAAAATGATCTATATGGGTCGTGGGTTAAGTTTAGAAGAGGTGAAGAAAAGTCTAGAATGCCCCTCAAAATATATAAATTTTTTGAACTTGGTGGAACGGGTCGGGATAATAGGTCCACGACGCGGACCTATCGCGTACCTGTGAATTTTGAAAATTCAATCCCATCGAAAAATTGAGGAAATATATAAGTGTAGATCTGCGATGGGTCCGCATTGTGGAGCTATCGTGTACCCTCACTATTTTGTCTCTGCGATGGGTCCACGTCACAGCCATATCGCGTACCTTTAATGTTTTTGGTAAATTTTGCGAAAAGTATTTTTCAACCCGGTTGCTCTTAAATCAGGTCAAGATAATTTTCTAACTCGATTGTTCATGTTAATCACAAATCTGGCCTCGGATTTCCTATTCAAGCTTGGGAAGATGCGCTATGCACACAGCTCCGTTCTAGGGGTATTTTAGTAATTTTATCAGGTATTACAATCTAATACTAATTTATTCTTTACTAGGTGGTAGTTATGAATCAAGTACATACAAAAAATATGATATATAGACAAACATGATTCACAAATTAATGGTTATGTATCAAACGTAATAATATATTTGTGAATTAAACCAGTTGAATATATCTTGTGTTAATGTAACAACCTATCTTGAGATGAAAAGTCACACATCGGCAAAACACAAGAGAGATGTTGGGCATATAATTAAAGGAGTGGTCTATATATTATGAGGCACCTTTTGTGGTGAGCCCAAAGAGACAAATCTGTGATGGGCTAGGCCCAAAAATGGACAATACTTCACAGTGTTGGGCCAAGTTGTTAAAGGTGGTATCAGTGCCACTCTTGTGTCAGCCTTGTCGATGTAAGTTAAAGTTCAACTGAGTTTAGGTGACCCGGTGAGGCAGGGCAAACCTCAGTGCTGAGTCTAGGCAAATTCCATGCAATGGGGCAAACCTCAAGGAGGATGCTGAATCCATAGAAGGGGTGTATGTAACAACTCATCTTGAGATGAGAAATCCCACATCGGCAAAATACAAGAAAGATAATGGGTATACAAGTAAATGAATGATCTATATACTGTGAGGTGCCTTTTGGAGTAAGCCCAAAGGGACAAATCCGTGATGGGCTAGGATACTTCATAGAGTTGGGTCAGGTCGTTACAGTTAACTTTTTCTTACATTAGCATCAGTTATATATCAAGCACATATCCGTAAGTAGATATATAGAAGTTTACAATTCATAAACTTATGATTATGTATCACAAATAATATTTGAAAATGATCTATTATTTATTATATATTATAATGTATCATAATGTTAAAAGGTACACATTATACATGATTCAAAAAGTAAAAAATACTAGGTACATTAGAAATCAAATTCTTTGTTGAAGAAGGGCATGTTGTAACAGATTCAACGTTTCTCCTTTTTTTGATGTTTATCAATTGGAGATTTTGAATTTGAACCTACATCCTTCTTTGAATTCTTATCTTATAATTTTTTTCAAGATTAATGGATCATTTCATTTTTATTTTTTTTGGATCTATTTTCATGGAAAATATCATCATTCGAATCAAATTCACAAGTACCAACAACTTCGATATGAGGAACATCTTCCATTTGGGAAATCTTCTAATTGAGGAAGATTTTCACTATGAAAAACAAAATAAGACTAGTACTAAAAGATGAATGAGAATTTGTATGTATCAAGTTGTTAATATGAAGAGGAGATCTTTAAAAAATAAAAATTATCAAAAAATTTGATTTAGTGAATGCCAATAGAGGAGGATAAATAACTTCTCTTACTTCTTTTAAAATTTGAAATTAATTAGAAAAAAATTGAATTTGAAATTAATGAGGAAAATTGAAGAAGACGTTGTAATTTAAAGTGTATGAACTGGAGATTGTAGTTCAGGCAAGACTTTGGGTCCTTTTAAAAGGAAGTGAAAATGTGTAGCATTATGTATCTGAAAATTGGAGAGAAAGTAATAAATAGGAATTCTTCTAAAAGTATTCAAATGGTAGAAATTTTTAAAGAATCGATAAAATAGACTGTGCATTTATATTATTTTTTCATAATTTTGCAAATTTTTTGGGATGTCATATGGAAATTGCTTATACTTTAGATTTAGAGATTAAATTCAAATTGTAGGATTGATACTATTGATATGACTTGTATGAACTATGAATGAACATTCAAGTTTTTCTAGTGGTCGGGTTAGAAACTGAATTGAGTTTAGGATATATTGCCCTAAATAAATTCAAGTAATGATTTTTAGCCTTTTCAAAACTTATAATTTTCATGACATTAAATTAGTATTGAAAGTTTTATGTCTATGTAAAATCACCATGAATACTAATCATGCAAAAATTACATGACTTTCTGAGAATAATAGGTCAAGATAAATTACTTTGGATTAATTATTATAAGTTGATGATCATCTAAAGGGCTCAACTTTATTACTAATCTAAAATCAAAATTTAATGTGATGTCTTAATGTGAGATGACCCTATATTTCTTGTCTAGCATAATATATCATAGATTAAAAAGTTATGACTATTTTATCGCAGATTATTTGGGTAGAAAATTGGATTGTGAACTGAGTCAGGTTAGAAAAAGGTATAAGTCAGCAATTTAATATTTTAAGACCTCAAAAAAGATTTTCTGTCCCAAACCAGTAGTGAAGCTTAAGAGAAGGTTCCAAAGGGGTTCTTGAGTGACTAAGATGAGCTTTTAGCAATTTCTACCATTAAAATTTGCCCCTGTGCCTAGAACGTATTTTTTACACTTTGCAATCGGTTCCCCCTCTTATTAGCTTTGTTTGGAGCTATTCTTGGAAGATAGTAATTTGTTGTTCTTGTTGGTTCTTCTAGCTTTACAACTGTTTTTTCAAGGTAATAACTTGGGGCTCTTTTATGATCGTTTTTATGAAATTCTATGGACGTTTCATCAAGTTAAGCTATATGGAAAATCTTTAGCTTTATGTTCAATTATGAATTGTTTATAGGTGCATATAACATGCATATATATAGTGTTTAGAAAGCTTAGAACATAAGGAACAACTTTTATGAAGAAACTTCGAACATTCGAACGTTCGTTGGAGAGGTATCTTAAGACTAAGTTTTATCTCTCCTTTTAGCACGAATTCTGAGAAATTTTTAAAATGTCAAATACGATATTTTACTATTCTACTGCTAGAAAGTTCTGTCATAAAAGCCATTGGGATCATATAGCTGAAGTGTTTTCATGATGTTGTTATATTTATTCCGCTCATTCAGTATTCAACATCTATTTGTCATTTTGTTGATTTTTTTCTCGACTATATATTCATATGTGTCTATTCTTATTCTTTTGTTGGTGCTGTAACCTAAAGAGACTATGGAAGACATTTAGTGTTCATAAACAGTTCCGGTTCATCACTAAAGTATATTTTAAATACTTTAAGGTAATATATTGATTTTAAAAAAATTGTCAAATATAATTTTTTTAGTTTAAACTACAAAAACACTTGATTTTTTAAAATATTTTCTTTTACTAATTATCAAGAAATCATGTTTAGCAACTAAGTCAAGCACCCTAAGCTCTTTATGAACATCCTAAACTTTAAATTACAATTCTAAGATTAAGTGTTCTAGTTTATGTTATAAGCATATCAAGGTCTATGAGATAGTTACATGTTATACGAAAGTGGTTACAAGATTATGAGAATAAGAGTACGAAAGAGCCAAGATTGGCTAAGTTCTTGTTATGACCTAATATTGAGCATTAAAAGTTCATATCATACATAGGACATTATGCATGGACTCCAACCTACAATTGGGGGTAAGGGACCTATTTTCCCAAATGACTATATATATGTATATTATACAAATGGCAACAAGTTGGCAAAATATGATGTCGGTTAGCTATCGAAAAGGATCATCATTGTTAGCATTTGGCTGGATATGTCATGTATTTGAATCTATGTATATGTATTCATGACATGCGATTACTTGAGCATACCATGCATATTTGATCACTTGGAGGTCGAGCATAGGCCATGAAGGTTATTTGAATTTTGATTTCAAGTGGTATCTCTATTACCCTTTTTACTACAGTGAGTTATGGATTTACTTTCTGCCCTATATACCAGTACATTTTTATTCATATTAACATCTTATTGCCTGAGAATGCTGCATTTTTGTTTTTCCATGCAGGTCCAGGTAGAGATTCTGATCGACCCTTCCACTAGTATTCAAGTTCAGCTGTGAGTTGGTAAGTTCCACCTCTTTTTGAAGCTTGCATAGGATGTCTACTTTTGTAGTACAGTTTGGGTTTAGTCGGGGTCTTGTCTCAATAGTGGTTATATATTCTCAAAGGTTGTTGTGGACCTTGTATTTTGAGTTTCTTTTAGCAACTTTTAGTCTCTAGCCATGGGCTTGGCATGTATGCGGTTGTAGCCTCGTCGGCTAGCTAGTACTTTATTAGTTTGGCTTATCTACCTTTGTGTGTACAACGTATTGTTAACCAGGTCATAACTTTAATGGTCCAAGTTTAGTATTTAAGATGTTATGTTGACCGATCTTTTGGCCTCGAGTCTAGTTAGCTAGCATGTTCAATAACTTATTCGAACAGTTTCTATATTGAGTGTCAGTCACACTTCCCCTAGTTTGTAGCGTGACACTTCATTTTGTTAAAAAGAATATAAATTTTGATTCGAAGTATATTCTACTAAGTTTCTTAAACGTAAAGTTATTAGTAATTTCTTTCATAATCAAATTCTTCTAATAATTTTTTTGCAGTTCATAATTTAGCTAATTAATTTAAGATACTGTTGATCTTAGATTAACTGTTGAAAAACTTTTAGTAATCTCATAGTGTAATAAAGAAACTTTAATATATCTCAACCCTTTGCAAATTTACAAAGACCCCTTAAAATACCCATTATGCGGATACACTAGCATGAAAGTGATTCATACATGATTCATAAGTCATTATTCATTAAAATCAATTTCAGTTACAATCTAAATGGAAGGTAGATTCCAATCCCTAAAAATTATCTAAACAGATCATAACCAAATTCCTGACATAAAGGCAACAATACTTTTCAAAAAATAAAAAATTCTCAGTTCTTTGGGCTGTAACTAACAGGAAAATGCCCGGCCGTCCTATTGAGAAAGAAAAACCCATATGAGAAGATATCTACAAACTCAGATGAAAAGACATCTACAAACACAAACAGTTGTGGACATTGCGGACAAGAAGGTCACAACCGTCAAACTTGTACTTTTTTTCCAAAGAAAAGTGATCTGTTTATAAAAATTTATTTTTGTTAATTTTCCTATTTAATCTCTAATTGAATATTCAATGTTTAAATAATCATTTGATTTGGTGCTAAAGACGTGTCTTATATGATTAAGAAAACAAGCTCTTGAGTAGATGCATCAATGAACTTTCGTTTGGATGAATCAATGCAGCAAATTAATTTAACACATGTCTAATTCAATGCATCAGATAATTTATATAAAAGATTGTATAACCATTTAGCTAAGTTATATAAAAGTTATGAATCATTGCAGCAAATTAATTTAACACAGCGTGATTCAAGGCATTAGATAACTTATATAAAAATTGTATAACCATGAATCATGCAATAATGATGTATCATGTGTTAAGATACTCTACATTGAATACAAACAAGTTTTCACAAAAATGAATCAAGATATATGATATATCATATATTCACAAAAAAAAATTGAAACTTGTCCACTTTATATACTGATATGGATAAGAAAATAAGCTATTGAGTTGATGCATCAATCAGCTTTCATTTATGATGAATCATTGCAACAAAATAATTTAGCACATCACTAATTCAATTTATCAGATAACTTATATAGGTTTGTATAACAATGAATCATACAATATGATTCATTGTAATAAAATACCTTAACACATGGTTGATTCATTGCATCAGATATTTATACTTTAACCATGAATCTTTCAGGATGTTTCATTGCAAGATAATGCTTTAATACATAGCTATTCAATTCTTCAAATAAGTATAATCGGTCTATAATCATGAATCATATAATAACATACAATACATGAAATGACTACGACCTAGTTCAAATAGTCAAATTTTTATAGTAAAGTATATGATATGATTCATTTGTTAGTGATGTATCTAGTTTAATATGTTTGAACACTGCAACTATAGTTGATGTATCACATTTATACATACACTGTAATACAAAAATTCTTCAGCATATTTATACTAATAAATCACAATGTATAATGCCACCAGATACATAAAGCTGACCCAGACTTTAACTGGAGACACAATTGATTTGTGCAAAGACAGAAAAATTACATTAATATTTTGAAAACAAAAGTACAAATAAGTCATATGAGTTCTAAACAAAAAATAACATAAGATTCATTGCTCCAAATAATCACTTTACTCGACATAAACATGACTAAGTTTTATGTCCCAATGAATCATAAAATGCTACACATAATGAACCATTATATTTTTCTAAAAAAAATAATTCAATGAATCACCAAGCCAACCAATACATACCCAATGAATCACCACGCCAACCAATACATACCCTATGAATCACCACGCCAACCAATACATACCCAATGAATCACCACGCCATCTTTACGTCTCATAAAGAATGAACCAACTAACATGATTCTGTCAAGACCCAGCCTATGGACCGTGACTGATACCCGATAGGGGCACCCAGACAGTATCACCAAAACCAAACTCAAATTATAGTCATCCTATATTTTACAGAAATTTCGGCAGAGTTTCCTCTGTTTTATTGACTAGCCACCTGAAATAGAAAAGTCCAGCTAACCAACAGACAAATCATAGATATAAATATATATACACGCGGGCCGACCAGGTCACTGCTGTGGTCCTCCCGCCTAATAAACATAGCATAAATACAGAGTGTTCAAACAGGTGGCTAGGTCTTACATATCAAACATATATACATGATAGCCAAACTGACTCATAGGACCCATACTCACAATATCTCCACAGACCTCTAGTATAGATACACAGAAACAGAGGACGGGACAGAGCACCCGTCATACCCAAAAGTGAATAAAGTCTGAAGTAATAAAATATTAACAAAGTGTACCAAAAGAGGCTCTGAAGTAGTGGAGCTCGTTAGACACTAAATGGAGGATCCTAAGCTGGAGGTCCTATACCCTGTACGTCAGAACTTGCGGGCATAAAATGCAACCTCCAAAGAAATGGGGTCAGTACGAAAGACGTACCGAATATATAAAGCGGAAAGTGCAAATATAACAGAAAATAATAATCATAGGAAGATAGGAATCAAATTCATGTACAACGTCAACTTTTTCACAACTTCAACTCTTCACACATGAATTTTTACAATCATAGGAAGATAGGAATCAGATTTATGTACAATGTCAAACAAATGATTTTCTTTTGGATTTTATTTCATATGGGTCAGATGAATGTAGATCAGACATATCACGACCCAACCTATGAACCGTGACTGGTACCCGATTGGGACACCCAGACAACATTATCAAACCCGAACTCAAATTTATAGCCATCTTATATTTTACAAAAATTTCAGCAGAGTTTCCTTTGATAACTTCCAAATTCAATATACAGACATGATGTACAAACGACTAACATAGCCTATACTCACAGTAGTCCACAGAGCTCTATACAGACACACTGACAGACAAGACGGAACAAGGCCCCGTCGTACCCAAAATGAAAATAGTACAAAATGACCAATAGTAATACCAAAAGTGGCTCAGAAGGAAAAGAGCTCTTCAGACTGCAACTGGGATCCTAAAGTGGTGGTCTGCTACTCTGTTCGTCAGTACCTGCGGGCATGTAAAGGCCCAACTCATACTCAAATGCACAAAAGAATATTCTTTTTCATTTTCAAAATACCAAATAGATACGTATCGGCCGGGAATGATGGCAACCCCCAAGCTCGTGCCATCTCAATGCCTCACACTAGAATGTTCAAATCTCTGAAGTCTCCAACACAAATCCCAAATGTACCTGGAATGAGCCGAGGCGAACAGTGGCCCAACGCTCATGTTATAGTATCAGTGAGCCAAGGTAAACTGAGGCCCAGCACTTACGTCATAGGATAGGTGAGCCGAGGCGAACTGAGGCCTAGCACCCACGTCATAGGATAGGTGAGCCAAGGTGAATTGAGGCCCAGCACCCATGTATCATAATATATATCAGACATCATGCCGACAAGTGAGCC
>BAUE01094916.1:0-11974 GCA_000787875.1 Solanum virginianum | reverse complement strand
GAACTTTGGCCTCATCCTTGCATAAAAACTTTGATTCTCAGTAGAAAAGCCCATATTTTTTTTACTATTTCTTTCTGAAAAGGGTGAAGATGGGTTCTATCTCTTTTTGCTTTCATCCATTAAAGACCCATGTTTTGTTTAGCTCCTCAACTCCAAAGAAGCTATCTTTCTTGAAATACACATCAACAACTCAGCTTGTTTGTTCTTCTACCTCTAAGGATGGCTCTGAATCTTCTAGTGATAATTATCCAAGGTTTGTTTTGAATTTGATACTGATTTGCTCTTAATAATTATGCTTGGTGTGAGATATGAGTTTGGCAAAGGTGAATTCTTTGGATGTACAGGTAGAATAATCCTCATTTTGACAGCACCATTTGATAAAGTTTGTAGCTTTAGCATTTGGTTAACATCCTTTTTAGTTATTATTGGAGATTTAGCTTCCATGATTTTTTTACCTGTTTTGAGAGGTGGAGCTAGGATTTTAAGTTTACTTGTTCTTTTTGTTTTCACACACCATTTCTTTCTTGAAAGGGTGAAGATGGATTCTATCTTTGTTAGGAGATAATAATACAAGGTTTGGGTGATGTTGAATTTGGCATAAAGTATAGTCGTCTCAAGTTGGGATAAAGGAGGAGGGTCGAAGGCCAACAAAACTTAGTTTCTAACTATGATGAAATCTCGAAATACTGAATACTAATGTTTGTTACAGGAATTTCTACATCATTGAAGGACCGGAAACAGTTCAAGATTTTGGTTAGATGCAGTTTCAAGAAATCCAAGATAACATAAGGAGTAGGCGCAACAAAATCTTCCTCCTCATGGAGGAGGTGAGTTTTCTCAAGTTGATCAATTGTACTAGAATAAAACTAGAAGGATTTACTTATTATTTCCTAAATGTTGTACTGTCAAATAGCTTTTTAATTTCTGATTCATTTTCAGATACGTTGGCTGAGAATACAGCAAAGGATAAAGAACTCAAACAATAGAGCTGAGACTGGTGAAGACGAAAATGAGATGCCAGATATCCCATCGATGATACCATTTCTTCCTAAAATGGTAACTTACCAAAGATATTTTGGTTTGTCTTAACCTCAAGTTAATATACAATAATAACTGTGTTCACAGTCAAATATCTTGATACAATACAAGTCTCGACAAAAACTACTAGGTTCATGTGACTCCCTGTTGACAAAGATCTTTTGTTTGTTATGATTAGAAATATTTTTTTTAGCTAGCTTAGCATTGAGAACAAATAGATTTAAAGCTTGCCAAATTGATTTGTGAATGAAACTGACATATTCTGTTTTGTTTGTCAATTGACATTTTGCGACACTTATCCTTTTACTTAGTTTCTTCAAGTTTACTCCTTTAGCTGTGCATTTTTTGTTTGTATCAGACTCCAAAGACACTAAAGCAGCTTTATCTAACAAGCTTTTCATTTATAGCTGGTATTATGGTTTTCGGTGGATTACTTGCCCCAATAGTAAGCTCATAAAATTCAATTCTTTCCTTGCACCTTTGGTTATCCTTATTCTGGTTCTGAATTATGCATAACGCGACTATGGCTTTAGTTATTTGTGTATTCTTAAGTTATGAAGCCTTTGGACAGCTGTAACTCTTTGACATGCAGCTTGAGCTGAAATAAGGTCTAGGAGGCACCTCATATGAAGATTTCGTACGGAACATGCATTTGCCTATGCAATTGAGGTACATTTTCAGGCGTAGGCAAGATTTTTGAATTACTCCTTATAAACATCGTTAAATTGTGCAAATTTGTTTAAACATCGTTAAATTGTGCAAATTTGTTTACTTTCTTTTTCTCTTCTTCTCAGCCAGGTCGACCCTATAGTGGCGTCCTTTTTCAGGTGGGGCAGTGGGAGTCATCTCAGCCCTCATGCTAATAGAAGCTAACAATATAGTCCGAGTAGTGGCGTCCTTTTTCAGGTGGGGCAGTGGGAGTCATCTCAGCCCTCATGCTAATAGAAGCTAACAATGTAGTCCGAGAAGAGAAGAAAATGTGCAAATATTGCCATGGAAGTGGTATGTCCATGTGAAGTTTGTTACATATCATTGCACAGTGTCTACACTATTGAACTCTTGACTAATAATTGCTACCTTTTTTTGATTATTTGAGTTCATAATCTCATGTCGTGTAGGGTACTTGGCATGTGCACGCTGTTCAGCAAGCGATAAATGCCTTCATACTGAACCAATTTCAGTGAATGGTTCTTATCAATTGTTGCGTGTACCATATCTTAAAAGATGTGCAAATTGCTCTTGGATCGGCAAGGTATGAAGCTCCATCATCTCCTCAGTTGATAGTCATCTTATCATACCAATGCATAGTCAAGCATCACAATTTTTTTTACCTGAAGAGTAAAACCTTCATATTCATCCACATTAATGACAGGACCAAGTTGAGGCCTTTCCTCACTAGTTGGAACAAAAGCCTCACTACAATCTTCATTGAGCCCCTTCCTCCTATCCTTGCTACCTACAAAACGAGTCCTCTTTCAATCTTTTTTAACTAAAGAAGACGCAACTGATAGATGCATGGGTTGATTTTTCCATAAAAAGATTTCCATCACAATTTAGTGTTTTCCTTCTTGTGATATAATGTGCTCAAGCATCTTTCATCCACAAGTAAAAACAACATTTCTGTTCGAAGAAAATTTTGTGACTATAAGGATAAAAACTATCATATTCGTCCACATTAATTAATGAATTCTATCATAGTACAGGACCAAAACGAGGCCTTCTCTCACTGGTTAGAATAAAACCTCAACAACCACCTTCATTAAATTGCATCAAAATTCCATGACGGACCTATCCATCAGAAATACTTATTCTTGTTGTAGTATTAATGTGCTCATGCATCTCTCATATAGCAAATTTCGAGTTTTCGACTACTTTGCCTTATCCTACATATATGCTAACGGATCTTTTTCTCTCTTCATATTATGATTTTTGTCTAGGTAATGTGCCCTACATGTCTCTGCACTGGGATGGTGATGGCAAGTGAACACGACCTTCGTATAGATCCATTTGATTAGAAATAATTTTCCATTTTGTAACTGACATTCAGACAAAATATAATTGGTCATTTTCCTTTTACTATATGCATTGGTAAGGCAAGACTTTAGTTATGAAGGTGATAATTTCTCTTCTTTTTTTTTAATGTTGAACAATATCAACTAAGCCTCCAAACAAAGTTGGCTATATGAGTTCTTACCATCTTGTCAACTCATATGTCTATGGTTGGGGTTGAGAACACCTTGATAATAAAATATACAAATGTAACTACGGAAGACAGTTTGGCCGAGTGGTCTAAGGCGCCAGATTTAGGCTCTGGTCCGAAAGGGCGTGGGTTCAAATCCCACAGCTGTCATAGTTTTTTTTTCTTTTCATTTATTGTATTCTATAACATATTTAAAATTATGTCTTTGTTTGTTTCTTATATTCTATTCTATGTTAATTCACATCATGTTACGTAAATTTAAACATAAAAATATATATTTAGCAAGTCAAAAACGAGTTTAGGTGAAAAATATTCACGACAAATCTTACACACCCTCTATGTTTACAATGACAACAAACCATTCGAAAATTTCATAGTTAAAAACGAGAACATATATCAATTTTTATGTATCATGTACTCATTAATTTGATGTAAGTTTTGGGGGCGAAAACTTATTACCTAAGATAGAAAGAAATGATGATCAAAACCTAGTTTAGTTTTAATTTAATGAGTTGCATATTTAATTTAGGATCCACTTTAAAAAGAATAATTTCAATTGAAATTTGAAAATGTGACGTATTGAAGGGAACCATTACAGAAGAGATATCTTTGTTGAATTTATTAGCAAACGAGAGTAAACATTATCGGATAGTATAACGAATGATAAAACTTAACGTAAAAAAAAAAGGGGCAGCAATAGCTTCACCCAAACTAGAGGGGCCACTCACAGTCAAAATAAAAACAATAGGGGAAAATTATGAATATTATTAAAAAAAAGAGCTCATCCCGAAAACCCTAATATATAAACAGCGGCAGCCATTTTTTATAGCTTCTACTGCAAATTAGGGTTTCTGCAAGCTGTATATCTGAACTTTCTCACTACCAAGCTCGGCCGAAACCATGGTACTATTTCTCTCCTTTCTCAGATGCAACAACAAGTTTCAATTTCTCAGACAATTTTTTTTTCTTTTTGTGTATGGAAAATTGAATATATGGTGATGAAATTGTTTTGTTTGTAGTAGAGGAGAAAGACCAGGGAGCCTAAGGAAGAGACTATCATGATTTTGGTATTAAGGATATTCAACAATTGATATATATCCAAATATCTATATTTAACCTATATATTCGAAAATTTTTTCCAAGGGTGTTTATCTGACCAACCTTGGGCGAATGTAGCTCCGCCCCTGTCTTTGTGTAGCTTAAATTAAAGATACTTCAATATATCACAAATGTCCTTCAATCTTGTGTCTTAAGAAGGAAAGTAAGCAAACAAATTGTAACAAAGTGAGTGAGTAAGAAAAACAACCATCAATCTGGAATTGCTTGTGGCCCTGTTTTCCTTTTCCATAATTGCCAGTTGTGCTTAATGCAATAGCATATGTATTGCTGATTTTGTATTACATGTATAAGTGACAATCTTTTTGTTTCCCTGAAGTACTGAGCTACTTCAAAATGGTGCGTCCATACAAAGTAAAAGGGGAAAAGAGAAAAAAGAAAGGAGAGAATTATGATAAAGAAGAAGAAATTGCGCCACCTGTGGAAGAGGAATCAACAAAAAGAGTGAAGACAGAACACACTGCAGCGGCAGACACTGAGGCAGCTGAAAGAGTCGTAGATTTACTAGCTGGCATTCCTGTTGTTGCAAATGATCAAACCAATAAACCTGGTGTTATTTTTATCATTGAAAGAGCTTCTCTTGAAATTGCTAAAATTGGAAAGGTCGGTCTTTGTCTTTGCAAATATCATTTTGTTCCTTTACTTTTATTATGGTTTTAATCAAACAGCTTTTGAATGTCTACTTTAGAAGAAGCTTGTAGCTTTATCAGTATTATTATTATATGACGTTATACAACTTTCCACCAGCTTATCTTATTATTATCTCAAGCATTGCATATAATGCTCACCCTTCCCTTCACTACGCATAAAGTAAGTTGAAGTTATTCTGTGTTAACATCTCCTCTGCTTGTTGATGCAGACTTACCAACTTCTGAATTCGGATGAACACTCCAACTTTCTGAAGAAGAATGGTCGAAACCCATCTGATTATCGGCCTGATATTGCGCATCAGGTTAGTGGACTTTGGAGCTCCAGGTTTATATTTGCCCAATATTCCTATAGTATGAACACTATGATGTTCCTGTAGACTTCAGATGTAAGCATTTATCATTTGAGACACCATCTGCACATGGGTGATAAATCAATGGTAACCACCAAGAAGATGTGGCAAACTTTTGTCCACTTTTTGTGGAGATGGCTGGTGGAATGGCTTGCTCAGTTATTGCGGCCTGCAAGTGAAAGTATGTTGTGAGTAGAGACCTGATCCTGTTATTGAAAGTATGTTGTGAGTAGAGACCTGATCCTGTTATACGAAATTGATTTAACTTTTAAACCTACGTATATGAATTTGGTCAGCCAAAACTAAAACATGCAAGCTGAGACACAATGAACTTTGTACAGAGCTTGTGTGAATTTGCACGTGAGCTCAATCAGTTGACACCAAAACATGGTTCTTTTTGTCCAATTTGTTTGATTTATGGGGCAGACATAAAAATAAAAGAGTTTTGACACATAAGCTAAATATGTTTAAGGTGTGTCAAAAGTACCCTTATCATAATTTGTCTGTGTGTGATGGAACCTCCAACAAGTCACATTGACGGCAAAAGAAAAAGGATGTAAAAAGTTTAAATAGTAAATGTAAATTTAGATAGTTTCTAATGTAGAAAGTTGCCAGTTTTTTGGAACAGGCAAAAATGAATGAATCTCAAACAAGTTGGGAGTGAAGGAGTATTAAAGAATCATTTAGATGATGTCTTCTGATCCATGCTCAAGTTGAGTCTGAGTAACATGGGATAATCAGTGCCTGAATTACGAAAAAGGAATAATAAGGAGAGATATATCTGGTAGTTGGCCATAAAATTGCCAAGTAGTCATTTTAATAGCTCTTCATATACACACACACACACACACATTAACTTCTCTAGTGGAACTTTCTATTTCTCTATGGGTATACTATGTATGAGTTTGGATTGAAAAATAAAGAGAAAAAGAGAAGATGAAATCAGGAATGAGCACATTTTTCCCGAGTCTGTTCAGTCTATATGTGCCCTTACCCTATTCCAGATTTTGTTTTAAGTTGAATACATGGAACAGGATGTGAAACAGCTTTTTGTCATATATATACCTACCTACATACATACATACATATATACATATATATTTTATATTTGTTAGTGATTATACATTCACTTCTCTAGCGGAACTTTCTATTTCTCTAAGGGTATACTATGAGTTTGGATTGATGAAGAAAGAGAAAAGAGACCGGAGTCTGTTCAGTCTATGTCCCCTTACCCTTTTCCAGATTTTGTTTCAGTTGAATGCGTGGAATAGGATGCGAAACAGCTTTTTGTCATAAATAATACATGAATTTTTTTTATGAAAAAAGGAACTTCTGGATACAATACGTGTACAACAATTTTACTAAGATGAGTTGTTTCAAACTCTACCAACATGTTATTTGCTAACTCATCTATACTACTGGGGACATCACGTGTGCTTAAACGCCAAAATTAGTTTCATTTGCACAATAGATCTCTCTTTGCCTTCCAAAATTCTCTAGTTTCTCTCCTTTGGCATTCTTTGTTTATCAGAATGGCATCTCAACATAGTTGTGCGAAATTTTTTATCCATTTTTCCATCTGCCAAATGCCATCTTCCCTATCATTATGGTCATATGCCTTTAGGCAAGATCTTGCTTAGTCGCTCAAGAGTGTACTTGTCCAATTCTACAATCCACTTTGCAATAGCGTCTAATATATGCTGTCCATCTATAATAGTTGTTTTGTGTCCTGAGAGAGAAAAAAGAAATTCTACTGAAGAGTTTAGAAAACATAACCAAGTTTGGACTATGGATAAGTGGGCTAAGCATGTTGTTTTTTTTGCTTAGTTACCCAACTGACACTTAGCAATTAAGTTTCCACCTCTGTCAAAAGGCGGAAAAAAAATGAAATCTGATGCCTTCTCAACCTGCCACATTCTGGCTCTGTGCAACTCAGGCTCCCTCTCTATGCTGCATTTTTTATTTATAAATTTGACAATATCAATCATGGCATGATGTCTGTCTGTCAGATTCTTTATTTATTTCAAAAAGCATCTCCATTACCTTACACGAAAAGATGCAGATATGGATTTCTTAGGCTGTGGTTCCCCTTCCATATTTTTGCTCAGAGTTAGTTCTTTAAGAGTGAGTTCATCTACTTGATCTTGCTTTTGTTCTACTTCTTTCTGGTTCAGATTCTGAGTGTTTATTAGAATTGGGGAGGGTAGATGGAATTGCAGTGCCGATCTGGTGCTTCTTCTTTAGTATATAATTTCTTGTTGAAATAGGAAGAAGAGAAAAAACTAAAAGCAGCAGTAGCTAAAAGTTTAATAGAAAAGGAGAACACAAGTATTTTTTCCTTCCTTTCTTTTGGATCCTCTTCTAGCGGGAGGGAGAAAGCAGGAAGAGTAAATGTAACTATATTTGCTTGATTGCACCTCGGGGCTTGTAGGATGTACACATTTTAAATTTTAATTGATGTCCAATGCATCCCTGTGAACATCCTTACTTGCCCTATTACCCTCCTTTTGGGACAATAATTTCTGCTTCCATTCATTTTCAGTACAGCAAGTGAAATACGTTTTAATTCCTTGCAAAGCTAATGAAAGAAAGGGATTGGTGTTGAGTGTTGACCAACCATGATTGCTTTATGAGGTGATGCAATTAGTTAAAAATCCCCATTCACCTTTTTACTAAAATGTTTAAGTTTTTCTTTCCTTTCACAGGCAATGCTTACAATTTTAGATAGCCGAGTAAATAAAGCTGGACGATTAAAAGCTTTATATGTGAGGACTGAGAAAGGTGTCCTATTTGAAGTAAAACCTCATGTTCGTATCCCTAGGACATTTAAGAGATTTGCTGGCATCATGTGTAAGTAAAATTACCTTGAGCAAAATTTCTTCATGCATCTCTGTTCATGGGTTTTTATTCCCATCTGTGATTTGTGTAATTTTTCTATTTTCTGATGTTGCTTCAATTTCAGTGCAGCTGCTACAAAAGCTGAGCATAACTGCTGTTGGTAAGCGAGAGAAACTGTTGCGTGTTATAAAAAACCCTGTAACACAGTACCTACCCATTGATTGTCGGAAGATAGGTGAATAATTTCTCTTTTAGTCCCTTTCTTCTCTAACGGAATGTTCTTGACAATTGACTAATACCCCACTTCGCTTATGCATCAGGCTTTTCTCATAGTTCTGAGAAGCTGGTGGATATTCAGGAGTATGTTAATGGCATCAACAATGACATGAACCTTGTTTTTGTGGTATGTTCTAGTGTAATTTTTTATAGACAACTACATTTTGTGTGAAGTTACAGTTTACTTAATATTTGACATATGCAGGTTGGCGCCATGGCCCATGGGAAAATTGATAGAGATTATGTCGAAGATTATTTATCAAGTAAGCTAATTCTTCCAATTAGAATGCTGTCATTTGATTCTTCTGACTTTCTATTGATTTGTGTGGCTAGTGTTAAGGTGTAGGAAAGCGAACATCTATTACTTGTGCCTGTATGTTTAATTGGTAACACTAGGATAGTATTGATCTTCCTGGAGATTAAAAGTACTTCCCGAGAGTCACTTGTGACTTTGGCAAATGAAAATTATAGGTTGGGGCCACTGTAGAATGAAGATATGGTTGTAATGTCGAAGATAATCATTGATTTTTATTACGTTATTCTAGTATATGCCATATTCATACAAAACTTGTCAAGTGAGAGATTGTTTGGTTCAGTGTCAGCCTGTCAAATTCTGATGGAAATATATGCAGACTCTCAACTGCATCATAGCCTACTTGATGCCTCTAACCATCCTCTGAAAATGAAACTTGTCTTGTTATACTGATAAATTTGACGAGTTATTGGCGCCATGTATATTTTCAACTAGGTCCATACTGTTTTTGTTACACGATCATCATCTTGGCAAATTATTGCTTTTTTTTTTTGCTGCTGAACCTTATCTAATCATCTAATGTATCTTGCAGTTTCAGATTATCCACTGAGTGCTGCATACTGCATATCAATGATCACAAATGCTGTGGAGCGCAAATGGAAGATTTTGTAGATTTTTCACCTTATCTATATTCTCCCAAGATGTACTTTCTAGATATGATGTCCTTTTGCTAGTTTTCTTTCTATAGGCCTTTCTGGTTGGTTAAGTTGTGTAAAATATTGAAAAGATGGCCAATGACCCTCTTACACATTTTGGAATGCCCTTTTTTCCTAGTTTACAATGAATTTGAAACATTTTGAGCTTGTAACTGACTTATTTTTCAGTTTCAAAGTTTTGATTTCCACCCGGGAGGTGGAGTGCAATTTATGAAGTGTGGACCTTATTATTGGTAAAATAGCAAGGAGATGAGATTTTCATAACTAAGACACTTTGAGAATGTGTAACAGGTCTTGATAGCCTAGTACAAATGGAGTTTACAAAATTGAGTATGAATCTAGAATTTGGAACAAAGAGCTAGTTTGTGCAGAGCCAATCTCCAGCTCAAGTTATAGCATTTGAACATCAAACGAGTAATCTCTGCCTGTTCAGAGTAGGTCAGGGTTCTTGTGAGGCTTTTCCTCTGGAATGTCAACGCTAGCAACAATGTTGGCGGTCTGAGACAATGGCTCTACTTTAGATGTTTTTTCTGCAGCTTTTCCCCTCGGGGAAGTTTCAGGTGACCCCCCTGGACTCCCTAATTTTCGTACTTCGACTGCTCCAGGCTTCGTTGGTGGTTTCTTCTTTTTTGCTTTGTTATGCCAATTCATTAGTGCCTTGGAAGTTTGATCATCAAATATAGATTTCTTCATCGTTGTTCCCATCTACAATATCCAAAATAAATCCGTTGTCATTCTACTCAGTTGTCATTCTACTTGTTGCATCCAAGATGAAGAAGAGTTACCTGGGTAACAAGTGCATAGAGTGGAAGTGTAATGTAGCTGCACAAAATCTGAACACCCACCCTGACAAACCATCCTTTTCATCAGATAAATTCAAAGTACGGTTGTGGAATTATAACATGAATTTTGAGGTAATTACCCGATAGCAACTCTCAATACGGCCAGGTAAAAGTTCTCGTGGAAACAGGAATGGAGCCCGAATTCATACTGCACAACATGGTGTGTCATCAACTAGTAGATATGAAGGAATTGAAGAGAAAATTCAGAAAGTTAACTCACACTTATCCAAAGGAAATAAGTGATCTCGAAAGCATTCTGCATCACACGAAACAAACAGTTAAGCTTAATATTCAAATTCCATTGAAAGCAAGAAATGAGTACCTGAAAGAGGGTGAGATGAACGAGATGAAGAACGAGAGTAGGCCAGCCAAACCAAAAATGTCTATCTGAAATTTGAACAAGAGGTATGCCTTGGACTACAGCATGTCTTTCTTGAATTTCAAGAGCCATTTGAGCTATAATTGCTTGAAGCTTAGTGCCAACTGCTAAGATTATCTTTAACCAATCCAGTGGTTAGTTCTTTCTTCAATATTAAAGCAATTTTAACGGAATGAATGATGTGGGAAACAAGTAATTTCTTACAACAAGAGGCAGTATGGACAGCCAAAACATAGCTTGCCATCCTGAAAGATATTGGTAGTCAGACCTAATTCTTTCAGATTAGAGATAATATGTCTTGAAATCAAGGTCGTTTACATTACCGTGGACATTCAGCAGAAGATAAACAACTGCAGAAAACCACAGCAATGAACTGCAAATGATATCTTGTTATGTCATAAGCAATATATAGGAAAGAAACAAAAGCAAATTTGCTAATATATTAGTCGAAAGCCACCTACTTGATACCCACAATAATCTTGAAATCATCTTCCAGGGATCTTTTTATGTACTTTTGAAAATTAAACTTACTTCCAGGTGCTAAATGGACCTGCAACAAATGAGCAAAAGAAGTAAGTATCTTTTTCTGTCCTGCAGCCTTGAATTTGTGAACCTCACCGTGATGAAACCGTGGCGCATAGTCAAGTAGTCCGCTTTCCTAACTGACCTGAAAAATTGACGAAAAAAGCACACCTGCAAATTTTGTGGAACTGGTTAGAAAACAAGATTAAGTGAAAACCTCCCATTCATATGCAAAAAAGGCAAATTCTTACACTATAGAAAATGACTGGGTTGGTCCCAAAACTCGTATTATCCCTAACAAAAGATGTCTCTTTGGTAAGCCTGAACCTTGAGGCATCTGTCAAAAGAAACCTGGTTTAATGTGAAATATAAAACATATCCTATAAATGGGAAAAATAATTCTACAATCACTTTTGCCTCAATAGTTGGTCTTCATCCTTATCATATCTCTAAACCCTGTTCCACTATTTCCCACACAGCCAAGTGACACCGAGTGTTCTTTTGACACCACGAAAGTCCATCTCTCCATATTTTCGATTGCCAAATGACAAGTTAGGTGCCAACGGACTCAGTACGAAATTCCACACACTGTTAAAGCTAATATATTGTAACTGTATTTTATTTTTCCTGAGGCCCAACTCTTGTATCTAACCCTAGGGCCCATCTTGTTCTCATGTATATATATTCGTATTCATATGTAATAGAAGACATTCTTTTCACACCCTAATTGCGGCTCTAACATGGTATTAGAGCCTCGGGCGGCGTGCTCTCCTTACGCGTGAAAATCAGCGATC